>JANBTT010000065.1:0-93268 GCA_027578915.1 Coemansia sp. RSA 1200 | reverse complement strand
TTATTTTCATGAGCAATTGCCATGCAATATTGGATTTCCATACAGAACAGCAGGGTTGTCGTTATCAATATCCCAATTTCATATGTAATATATTAGTTTCTATTTTATCGATTTGCTTGTGTACAAAGGAAAAGCCTCCTGTGTGCACGAGTACGGAGTGAAAAGTCTTGTTTCTCATTAACAAGCTAAAAAAATTCAATATTTCAATTAAACTTGCTGTTAATTATATTAATAGTACGCAGGCAATGGGATGGCGGGCGCTAAAGGCAATGAACCGGTTGCATCGGTGTAATAGTAACTTGAAAGTGACATTGTTGGTGCTTCATAGTCTGTGGGTGGCGGTGGGACATTGCTAAATTGAGTATTAATTGATAACTGAAGGGATACAACTGAATCACTTGTGCGTTCTGCATTTGTAGACATATCTGTGCTTGTTGTCTCTTGAGGCGGTGTGTATGATACTTGAAAAGAGTAGTAAGTGATGCTTGCAGGGCTTGCACTTGTATAATTGGGTGTACTAGTGGCAGAATCAGTGGCAATGCTAGTTACAAACGTAGAGATGGAATAGGGAGGTGGAAATGGAACTGTGGAGTATATATTGGTATCTGTAATCGCATTTGGACTGCTTGAATGCAGGCACTTGTGTGCGCTGCTTAAACCAGCTCCAAGCAGCAAAAGCAGAAAAGATGGGAAGGTTGCAACAGAAGAAACAGCAAGAACCATGATGAAATGTAAAATAATGTTAGCAATAAAAAACAGATGTTGTAGAATAGAAAGAATGCAGCGTGGTGGTATGTGTACGTGTATGTGTTGATACAAAAAAAGTATTTATCTTGAAGCCCCCAATTTCTTTGGTTGTGTTTAAGTACTAGCAAATTACAACGAGTGTCAGATGGAGTCAATTCAAGTTCTTTTATGTTTCCTCTAAAAGTAAGCATTGTTTTTCAGCAAAAATAATAAAGAGGTATGTTCCTTTTGTTTTTTGATAATTGCATACTTTATTTATTGTGTTATTTTCAGCAGTAGTTGGCAAAGAGACCGACCATGTATTTGTTATTGATCAACAAATGGAAAAAGGAACATATTGGCCACACCAAAAGAGTGAAAGGAAAATAAAAATCTTTTTGCTTTTGTTGGAAAGCTTTCCAAAAAGCACACAGTCAATTGTTATTAAGTTTATTCAAATCGTAAAAGCGGTCTTTAAAATCAGTATTGCTTAAAAAAGTCCAAGTGCTTTGTTATTAGAAGGGAGGAGGAGGAATGGTAGGGAGCGAGAAGTCGGTGTCCTCACCGCCGTCACCACCATCAGTGGGCTCACCACCGTCTGTGGGCTCTCCTCCATCGGTGGGCTCTCCTCCATCGGTGGGCTCTCCTCCGTCGGTGGGCTCACCACCGTCAGTTGGCTCTCCGCCGTCAGTAGGCTCGCCACCGTCAGTTGGCTCACCACCCTCGGGAACCGACTCCTCTGGGACCGACTCCTCTGGAACCGACTCCTCTGGAACCGACTCCTCTGGAACCGACTCCTCGGGCGCAGACACGGTAGGCTCGGGGACCGACGGGTCCGAGTACTCAGGCGTCCCCTGGGGAACATCAGTGTTAGCCGGGGGACGAGGGATGCACTTTGGTGCGGAATCGTCGGCCATAACGGCAACAGCAAGAGCGGCAAAGGCAAGAGCAATCGTGATCTTCATTTTTTTTTATCTAGTAAACAAGGAAAAAGAAATTTAGAGGAGAAGAGAAAAAAGGACTAAAAGACTATAGAGTGGAAAAAAAAAGAAAAACAGATAAAATGAAAGTCAGAAATATGTTTGCTCTTTTATATTGGTTTTCTGTTGTTGCTGTTGATGTAATAGCAATTCATAAAGACAGGTCAGTACATTAGAGGAAAACAACGGGAATGGAAAAAGATAAACAACGCTTCAACGAATGTTCCATGTCTACGTACATGTCCAATCCAGCAGAAATCACCACATGCGGAAAGAATAAGAAAAGAAGGGAGGAGAGGACCGCAAAAACCATGCTGGTTTTGATTACGGCACAGGTTCCTCATTCTCCCACTTCACTTGTCTGCTGCTCATTTGACATGTAAACATAAGCACCTGTGCAACCAATGATTTTTTCTGCACCATGCATATGGTTCTTTTTTTCTTTTCTTTTTCTGGCGGTTCCATAAACAACATATTTTAGACAACTTTCAGTTCTCTTTTGTGATCGCCCTCGTGTGTGGTGTTTATTTACTGTTTGTAGCCTTCATTCGCTGTCACAAAGACATTGACAAACATGCTGCATGAATCTTTCAGCTCATATTTTTACACGAATAGGGAAAAAGAAGTGACCGAATAATTACAAAAAAGGGTTGTCATTAACGCAAGGTCTCACTGGAGTTGACGAAGCTCCTATTTTGCTTACGTTGCTGACTTTGGTTATTTTCATTCTTTTATCAGTTTCTTGGGTTGTGAAATGTTTTTCTCTCTGCTCTCACTGGGTACAGACTGGTCTAAAATACACATGCTTTTACGTTCACTTTAATGACTTGGCGTGACTTTTCCAGTAAAGCGAGAATGAATGAGTGAGGAAACAAAAGTGTGGAGCAAACAGTCCAGTAATGCACATGTGTGACTGCGGTCCAAGCCTCATGTTTAGAAATGACCAATGCAAACCATTATTACACCGTATCTATTTGAGGAATGTCTACTTTTTATGTTCTCCGCTATTGCTTTAAATAAACAAATGAAAGAAAGCTGCATCATGCCAAGATATACATACAAAACAAAAACAAATGGAAAAACCGCAAATAAAAAGTATAAAATAAGAATGAAATCCAGATAGCAGCACGCGTTGCTAATCGATAATTAGCAACCGGTGGTTGGAACCTCAACGTCAAACTGGTAGCTTGCACTGCTTGGCCCAACCGTTGTTGTCGAAGCAAGAAGAGAGTTTGGATCGTCCATATACACGGGAGAACCAAGCGTGGGCGTGCCGAAATACGCAGCAATCGTTGAGACCGAACCAGTCGCGGCAGATGAATCCATTGCTCCAAGAACACCTGCTGCCGTCACTGCTGTTGCAATGTTTGCGGTAGTCGGCAAAGATGGTGTTGACATTACTTGCGACGCAGTCGTAGATACGGTTGGTTGGATACCGGAGTACGTGTAGTCGGCGATGGCTGCTGCATGCGCGGGCCCAGTAGATACGTTGTAGTTGGTCTGCAGAGGCGACGGCTGCGCCAGATGCATCAGCATCTCGGTGCTCCCAAACACGCTGCGCAGGGGCTGCTGTGTGGCAGTATCGTCCCAAGGCGACGGCTGCAACTGTGGCTGCGGCGGATACACGGCGACTGACGGAGTTATCCGCTGTTCTGCAGAGGCGGTGGTGTTTGACTGTGTACCATTGATTGTCACTCGATTGACAATATCCATTGCCATCTCCTCTGCTGCTGCTGTGGCAGCGGCAGCAGCAGCAGCATTCGGTGACTCAGAAACAGGCATTGCAAACATCGATTGTCCTGGCGGATAGTTAGACACTGGCAGCGCTATGCCGGCCACCTCCCAGAACGCAGGCGATGTGGCAGCAGTAACCAGCTGCTGCTGATGGTCAATAGGTGGATTGAAGTAAGGGCTGTGGTGAAGGTCGTGGATTGCAGAAAGCGCACTGCTGGTGGCATTGCCTCCGCCATTGTTGATGTAATTGTTGTTGTTGTTGATAGTAGTAGTGGTGTTGCTATCGACTCCTCCGCCAAACACTGCAGGATAACTATTTGTCTGGAGTGCCAGGGTCTCGTCAAAGAACGCTCCACCCGCAGCAGCCAACGCAGATGCCGATGCCATGGGCTCCATAGAAACAGAAGCCATCAAAGGCGTGCTGCATGCTATGGTACCCATCAATGCAGAGCCAGTGATGGAGGGAGAAGCACCTGTCATTGCCACGGCAGCAGCAACCGAAGCGGCAGCCATTGCCGCCTGATGTTGATCAACTGGAGAAAACAATGTAGCATCGTTAAGTGGCGGAAACAGCGACGACCCAGACGTAGAATCCACGGGAGATGGCTGGTATCCTCCTCCTCCTCCACCCAGCACGGGCGGCACAACGTCCATTGGAATTCCGGCAAACGGAGAGTTGGGCAGCGACATCGATGACAGATCAAGCGAGTGAGCACTGTTGACAGTGGGAATCTGAGGCGACAGAAACTGAGTTGTTACAGCAACAGATTGGCCTGCAAATGACGAAGATGGTAAGGCGGCGTCAGGCGACAAGAGAGGCGGCGCCGCATAGGGCGAAGAGCCACAGCTTATCCGCGCGCGTCTGGAAGCAGCAGCAGCCGCGGCAGCAGCGGCCGCCGACTTTCTGCCAGGCAAAGCTCCGCCTCCGCTGGAGATGCTATTCAGGCCGTGTCTGCGGCGCACAGGCCCATGGAGCCGCGGATCGTCAGAGACACGGCGTGAGTTTGCCGGAGCCCGCGCTGCTGCTGCTGACGGTGCAGCCAGAACAGAATCAAAGAAGCCGTGTGCAAACGGACGCAGTCCAAACAGCTCAGCCATGCTGGAAAGCACCTTCTGTTCGTCTGCACCCATCAACCCCAGCACAGTCTCAGCACCCGCCGCCATGCTTGGCTGCCATACCGCTCGCAGACCCGAACCCACAATAGTTGGTGTCCAATCGGCACACGTAATCTCAAAGAAGCTACCTCTGCGGCGGGAAAAGAACGAGTAGCGCAGCCCGCCCTGTGTGTAGGCAAACGCCAGGCCAGAGGTCGGCGGATCAGCGGCGTTTGCTGCAGGATACGACAGCGGCGTCAGCGGGCCGGGCAATTCAGCAGGGAGCTTGCGATCGGTGTACTCGTGCCATAGAGGGCCCTCGGATGACGAAACCAGGTGGCTGAGAATCGGATCGTGGTGCGGAAACGAGCCAAACGGTTTATCGTTGCTTCCGTGGCTAACTAGCAGCGCTAGGGACACCAGCGGCGGTCCTGCTGCAGTGGGTTCCGCCAGCACGCACACAGTCACCATCGTGTACGGCTCACGGTGCTCAATGACATCGCGGATACACGCTGCCAGATCGCCTGCCAGCGCCGATATACGCACGGTTCGCGCAACATGCATTCGTGATACCGCCATTTTAATCCCTGCCGCATCAAACGACCCTTTGAACTGTGGCACCACCGCTACGGGAATAGTCGCATTGCTATTGTTGCTGCTGCTAGAGTTGTCGACGTTTAATATTCCAGGATCAACCACCGACAAAAGATGCTGCGCAAGGAATGTCGTCTCCTGTCGCACCCAATCGTCCTTTCCGGCGTATCCAAGCTTTAGTGACGACCAGCGGATGCGCTGCGTAAGGAACTTGTGCCACGAGTGCCCGACTGCCGCAATCAACTGCCTAGTCTGTCGCCTATGATCTCCAAAGTCCAGTGCGCTGATGCTTCTGCTACTGGTGGAAGTGGCGTAGTCATCGGTGGCATCGCTGGCAATGTCTGAGTGGAAGTCTGTCAGCAACGAGGAGTTGGGCGTCTGCAGTGTCTGTCTGTGGATCCGACTTTCCATGCCGCCATCATCAGACTGTTCGCTGCCGCCTGCCTGCTGCAGCTCTTTGTTTGCCAAAAACAGTCTGTATGCCTCAATCGACGTCTTCCATAGTGCTGGTGCCTTTCTGTGGAATATGTCGCAGTAGTAATTGACGCTCTTTACAAGCGGCAGCTGGTCTGCGCCAGCGTTTCCCTCATCGCCGTTGCCAACGCTGCTTCTTTTGCTGTTATTGTTGCTGCTGCTTCTGGCTCGGCGATGAGTGGATGACCTCGATGACCCAGGCACATGGCAGTCGCTGTCGTCCGTGCATTCGTCTTCTGCACCCTCTTTGGCTGTCCTCTCTTTCCTCTGCGTATTCTGCTTCGCTGCCATAGTTGCCAGCATTTGCATGGCCTCGGGCACTTCATCAGCAAAGATCCCATGGATGCTCTCTCTAGTCTTTGGGTTCATAAGACACTTCTCCGCACGCCTCAGGTTCCGCATATCAATGGCTGGACTTGCCCACCGCAGCAGGTAACTGTGTGGCGTAAAGAATCGTTGTCGTAGGTTTTGCACCTTGTTGTACAGCTCGCGCGACGGCCTTTTGAATGATAGATTCTGGAACCGGATGTCTGGGATATTGTGGTTCTTGCTGTATGCTGCCGTTGTGTAGTTCGTGTTTATGAACTCGTCTACCAGGATCTCCATCACTTCGCGCGTTTCAGACTCTGTCCAGTTGTTGCGCAGCCATGATGCTATGCGCTTTCCATTGCCGTCGCTTGTTACTGCTGGTGATTCTGTGCCCGCATATTGCTGCTGCTGCTGTTGCCTTCTGGGTGTGTGTGCGGACATACCTGAATCACCTTCCTTCAATATTTTTTATTGTATGCGTGTGCGTGTTTGTGTGTGTGCTTTTTTTGCTGTTGTGGAATCGGGTTTGGAGTGAGAAAACAAAGAGAAGATGGAAGTGGCTGCTGGACTATGCAACACAACACGCCCAATTGCACATAAATTATACGAAAGGAAAGGAAAGGAAAAAAGAAGGATGAATAATAATCTATTCGTGTATGCTACCAGACAATTGTAAACCCTATAACAAAAGTATGTGTATTAGTTTTTTCTGTTGCTGATGATGATGAAATCCTGTTGACTTTAGAGAAAGAGATGCTCTTGTTTTTGTGTATGAAGATAGCTTAACAGGGTCGAAATGTGCAATAAGATACAAGAACAAATGTCAATAGATAAAGGAGCAAATAGAGATGGATAGAAAAGACCAGATTGAAGTTACATGTAAAAAAGAAGTGAAATGACGGGATGGAGTAAAGGCGAGAGAAACGGGGGAGAAGGGAAAAGGGGGACAGCAACGGGAGGCTTTTAGAGTTATAAGTGCCAAGAACGGCGGAGGAGAAACACAAGAAAAGAAAGCGCAAGAAAAAAAAAGTGGGCAGCAAATACGTGCTATGTTATTGATAGCATACAGCCAACTTGTTTGTTCATGCTTTCTCACCACGCCCAGAAAAGAGATAGTATCAGCAGGAAATAAAAATGTAAAATGCTCTTGTTGGCGGTGCCGCTTACTGTCGCTTGTCAAAATGAATAATAATGCCCCAAAGCGATGATGAGGGTAGAGAGAGGAGGAGGAATTGGGCAAGTGACTTTGTTATTATACGCCGGAGAGAAGAGAAGGCCACACAAGCAAGAGACAAAATGGGAGGGAAAAAAAGGAAAGGGGGCAAAATGGTTTGTTTTCCACACTCCACATTGCAAGAAGCAATAACCACCACCACTACCCACCCCCTTGCAAGCGTTAGAAGCAGGGTGAAAAAAGGGCGTGATGCATGTCTCACCTGCTCTCTTGCTTTCCTTCGGCTTTTTATTTGCTGAAAATACGCACAACATATTTGAATAGCCACGTCCAAAAAATACATACAAGCAGCATCGTCGTTCCCTTGCCCTTTGTTCCTGTTTTTTCATGTTTTGTTTGCTCCGTGCTTGGACGGAAGGGAAGAAAAGGAGGGAGGAGAAGAGAAGATGAAAGAGGCTTGCATTGCAATAAAGCAAGAGAGAGAAAAAGAGAAACAAAAATGAGCCGTGTTTATTTCCCTTCTTGTCAGGAACCCCACAGCTTCATATAATGGAGATTTTGTATCTCCGTATTTCGCTTTTTGGTGCTGCAAAAAAGGATGCAATTTCCTTCTCTCGCGCTACTTTCTCTCTCTCCAAAAACGGGTCTAATAACCGAGAAATGTAGGCACCTTTTCATAGCGGACACAATAGCCACCATGTTGCACTGTTGTTGCTGCTGTTGTTGCCGTTCTTTGGCACTCCCTCTCCCCGGAAAGCGGATACAATTGAACAATGTTAAACAGCCGAAAGAATAAAGAAGGAAAAGGAAATTGGAAATATTGCGCCTCTTCTTATTTCTTTCATTTATGCGTTGTTCTCTTATTAAGCATCGCTCCATCTCTGCCAAAACAAAAAGAAAGCACATCGGCAACAGACACCAGACAACAGGAAGGAAAGAAGATATACGCTAGTAGATATTTATCCTCGAGGCATTTTGTCAGAAGAATTAGAGAATGAAGAGAGGAGGAGAGATCGCATTTACTTGCGCGTAATGACAATTTGACAACTGTGACTGATATAAATATTCGTGATACCAACCGTACTTTGCACTTGCGTTGCAATTGGAGAGGCAGTGGTAACAATGTGTCTTGGAGTATTTCAAATATAGTGCTCTTTCTACTTGCCTAGTATTTTCTAACAGCGTAGCCAGAACTCTGTGTTATATTCACTAAAGTCACCCCCTTCTTCGCAAGGAGTGCCAGAACAACCTGATTCGGAGGATCAAAATTAATTTAATGCGACAGTGACGATGTTGCTGACTGTAATTAAGAATCAACTGCGAAGTCGGCCCCTCCACCGATCATAAATCAACCTCCGGCAGCAAAGAAAGAGAGCGTTGCTGGTTATCTGAATAGTGTAGATAATAGACGATAAACGTTAGAAAAACAAAAGAAGAAAAAAGGAATTTTTGTGGTGGTAGAATGGAAACGAGAGAAAAGGAAATGACGAGATTATGCAACCCGTGCAAGCACCCGACATTTTATGTCACTAATCGAGGGAGCAACCTCTCTTTTCTTCATTTCTATTCTTTCTCTCGGCAGGAACCCTGGGGACTAGAGTGGTAAAAAAAGGCGTGAGCTGTGGCTCACAGCAAAAAAAAATAAAAGAGGGGAGGGTAACAAGCTACTATTACGTGCCCACCCCTCTTTAGTTTTTTTTTCGTCAACTCTGGGTTGCAATTTCCTATGCTTGCGCATCATGCATGCTTTGGCTGCTTGGTCAAGCAGAAGAGTGAAGAATAAAATAAGAACGTCTACATCACAGCCTCTTTTTTGAAGGTTGGTGGAAGAAATAATGGCCAAGTCACCGCATGGCCAGAACGGTTGGCCTACCTTTTGAGTGTCCTGCGTGCTTTCTAACGCAAGAGAGTGCAGGCAGCAGGATTGGTGGAAGCGGGGATCCTTGCCACTTTGCGCAGCAGCAGAGGCAGCGGAAGCGGAGAGCAGCAGAAGCAGAAGCCGAGACAGTAGGCGGCAACAGTGCGCTGCTGCTTGTCCCAGTTTTGGTTGGGAATTAAGGGCGCGAATGGATTTGGATGCGCAACACACATGAGCCATGCAGCCGCCTTTTCCTCCCTCTTTCTTCTCTTTCATCGTCAGCAAAAAGTATGTTGGTCGATCAAGAGTGCTTTTGCCTACTCGGGCGGGCCTCTTATCTGCGCGTCCTTTGCTTGCTTGCGCTTTCCTGCGCAGCAAAGGAGATGATATACACATCTGCAACGAACCTTTTCTGTCTGGTCTCGGCTGTCCTTCTATCACACTCTTTCTGCCGAAAATGAACGAACAAAACAAACAGAAAACTGGTTATTGGGTTATGCGATTGCCACCACCACCCACATCATCTTCGGCCATTAACCCAAAATTGTCGTAATTGTGGTGTTTTTTATTCACTGTTGTGGCCCCTAGCAGGACGCCGCAGAACGAGAATTGCACCACCTGTTTTTTCATTTATTAGCGTGGGTATCGCAATTTCGAAACGATAGTGATGGCCGAATAACTGGCGTGAGCAAAAGAAAAGACTTTCCTGCATCCTGTCCTGGATTTTCTTCTTTATTTGGCAAGTTGCTTTTGTCTGGAAAATATCATCGGTTACAACAGCTCATATCTTTATTATCTCCACTGGATCTTTTTTCAATCTCGGCAGTGTTTTGCATCCCAAACCCGCTTGTTGGTCCAGAATGTGTGAGTATGCGCACCAATCTGCAAAACAGTTACAAGCCGCTTACAAAGAAGAAAACCAACCACCATTGTTACCCACACTCGTGTTTCCAGCCTCACAGTCTCGGTACATTTGCCATCTTTGCCATTGTGGCAATGAGTGTGGTTCCGATGTATTGTTTTTTGCAGGCCGGTTCTTTGTTATTTATTTTTATTTTGGGCAGTCTGTTGTAAATGGCCTTTCGATCGCCATTCGTATACAGACTATTTGGCTTGACGTGTATGCAACACATGTACCGATAATCCAAAATTGTCTGGTATATTTCATATTACGCTACCCAAAAGATATAAATAATAAAAATAAACGCAAGGATCGAAAGGCTTCCCAAAACAGAATATTGATTCGGCTCCTTTATTGGTTAGTCATCATCATCATCAATTTCTTCCAACATTATTTCAACAGCTTTGTTTTACTTTCCGGCCCAAAATTTCATCACATTTTATGATGGAAAATGTGTCTTTCTGGACATCTTTTGCCGATCGTTACATACAAGAGTAAATCTCTTCTATCCTTTTTCCATTGACAGGTCTGAAATTCAAATCTGCCTCTCTCCTTTTGAAATGTCTTTCAAATGTTTATATCCTAGTATTATTCACATTAGATAAGAAAACTGCTTTATTTTCCTTATTTTTCCAACAGTCTCACCAATCTATAACGTTCCAAGTGGATCTTGCATATAGCTGGGGGGACACATGGATGTCCAAGCAAAGCAAAACAAAACAAAACAACCCAAAAAAAGTTGTGGAACCATGCGATCCAGAATAGAAAAGACTGGAAGCAAGAAACCTTGATTAGATTTCACAATGTGCCTTGAATACCCACCTTTTTCTGGCATGCACTTGTGCATTTGAGGATGAATAACTATACCTATTGACGTCATCTCATCTCTAGCACTACAAAGTTTATAGCAACTATGCTTTTACAAAGCCACAACTTATCCTGCCTCGCCTTATCTTGCTTTTTTGTCCTTCTCATTAGACAGTTTCCACATGTCTGTAAAAGGCTATTGTTTGGTGCTAATTTCCTTCTTGTTTGCTGCGCTGTTTTTCCTTTAATCTTGCTGTCGTCCGTATCCTAGAGTTGCAAATTGTACAATCGCGTGTTTACAACTGTTATAGAAGAGTAAAAAGCGGACATGGGAAATCACCAAGCTATTCCGAAATAACGCACATGTCATGTAGGGAGTGATTGTTCTGTGGCTGGTGTTTGAGATGAACGACAGAAAAGAATGCGCAAGCGGAGAATGCAGTGATTTTGTTGCGGAAAGTGGTGGCGATAATCCATAAACCTTGGTGTGTTTTTGTCATGCCTAATGACGTTACATATGCAAGGTATTTTGAAGAAAAACAAGACAAAAATCACAAGACCCTTGTTCTAACCAACTAGAGTTGAATAACATGTAACCATGCTTCTTCAACTATATGTTGAGGTGGTGTTCTCTAGCTTTATTGCTAATACTAGCTTGGTTCCTAATCGAGATCAAGTTGATTGTTATTTTTACACCACACAAAACCCACTTCCAAAGTATTTGAATAGACAATTATTGCAATAATTACAAATATCTTTTCTTTTGTCTTTTTGCAACCAAAGAAGTACGATATTCAATATGCACATGTGCAGGGTTTATTTTCTACACGAAATCTAAGGATTTCACATAATAATACTTTATATAGTGAATAACACTTGTTTTACAATATTTTCTTTCTAATTTTTCTACATATTAATCATAATAGCACAAACACTGTTATTTGAACAAAAAAAAGTTATTTGCATGTTTTTTCGAACTTGCTATTGCAGCAAAGAATAAGGCATATTATAAACTCTCCGCATCTTTTTAAACTGAATTCCATCCAGCTAATTGCAGAGTTGCTAGTTGTGATTACTAAAACGCATGTTTATAGCGTCAAGTTTTTATTAAATGTAGCGGCTACTATCGTATCCTGCTCACGTATCAGCAATTGAAGACTCACTTTTGACTTTTGTGTTGTTGCTAATTATATACTACTTTTTATATAAAAAATGGAAGGCTATTCAGAGACTCTGTTCATAAAAGTAACAACTCAAAAAAGCAAACAACTACAAATAAAGGCTATTTCATACTTTTCATTGCACGATTTGAGATAAAAATGTGCGCTTTGATTGCAATAAGCACAAAGAATCCAAAGAAAAACTGTCGACAATACATGCTGGTCAATAACTATTTGCCCCTTTCCCCACCTCCAATGCGGTTTCAACTCCTAAAAAAGGAGATTCATGACACCAGGTACACAAAAAACAATATACACTAAACCAAAACAAATCCCTTTCTTGCATAAGACCGCTTTTTAATGTAAGTCAAAAGGAGTTTGCATTAAAAAGTCATAGCAGTGCCAGTCTAATTGACATTATTATTGAAAAAGTGACCGATGCAGACAGATATCATGGTCTGCAGCATGTACTTAAATGCTAAAGTCCCACATACCTCCGGTCTCCTTTACTTTTCTCAATTTTTCTGATATCCATTTTTCCTGTATGCTGCTCATCACTAAATTATCTCAATTCGCTTTCATATCGCATCTAGTTTTAAGCTCCATTTGTTGACCATACCAGTTTATTGCTATTTGTTTGTAGTTTCCCATCCTCATATTTCTTGTTCCAAAAAAAAGTTGGCGTAGTAGGATAGAAATGTCAAATTCCTTGTATTCAAAGCAACTACTGACGGAGGGAACAAAGTTCCGAGTTCTCTGTTTCATGTACCAATTCTTTCGTATTGACGAGAATAACATTGCAACGCTAGCAAACCAAACGGATAGCGCATTCCAACAACTTCTTGGGCATCTTGTGGTTAATCAGCCAAACCTGCAAACCGCTGGTAAATCCATTCAGCCGATTCTTGAATCATTTATCAGCAACCAAAACTCGAGGATTTTCTGCGCACTGGCGGATCTATATGAGTGGTACAGGACAAACATGGGGTTTGAGATTCTTCAGCTAACGCTTAAACACATTAACAGCATCTTCAGACGACCTCCATACGAGCTGCGCCCATATACCAGAGAGCTGACTTATGCACAAAGACTGATTATGATCTATCATGTGTGCGACCCAAGCACATGGGGCATTCTTACCAATGCGTATGAGCTTCTGTATCGGTCGCAGTACAGCAGACCGTGGGAGGACAAGGAAAAATTTCTTCCGCCAACTCGGAGCAACTCTCGCATAATTCCAGCTGATGCATTTAGAACAATCCAGGAGTGCATGTCAACAAGAATCTTTGTCCCGTCGCTATTGTCCAACTCAACAGCATCCGAATCAACTGGCAACAGAGTTGCACATAGCCTGAGCTCTAATGCGCTTCTACTAGGCTCAAACTCCGGCGGTGGAAAAGTCATAAAGAGAAGAGCGTTTTCTGCCGTATCCAAGCTAAAGTCCGCGAAGGGTATTGCTATGGGTGCAAAGTCATTGTCTTCGTCAGCTCTGGATATTGCTACCTCCAAGCCACGCAGCATATCGTTTGGTGCAGGAGGTTCAAGCGCAGACTCTGTTTGGAAGCCTGCGCTTTGTACAGACCCGTCAGAATTTCAGACACAGCCATTGATGTTTAACGCGGCAAATCCATTTGCGTATCCTGCAAACTGGCTGACTACCACAGTGGCATCAGTTCCAGTCCAGAAAAACAACAGCACCTTTACAATGGATAGCCAAAGCTCCATTAGTGGACTGGACTTTAGCCAGCCCCAACAGATGCTTGGTAGCAACAATGCCTTCCAACAGCAGCAGCAGCAGCAACCACCGCAGCAGTTGCCGTCATCGCAGCTGACAAATGTCTTTGGCCTGAATAGCAACGAGATTGCTTCCGCACTTAGCCTTTCAACCAGCCTGACCGTACCATCCACATACACAACATCAGCCGTGTATTCTGAGCCTTTCTCCCAGCAGACAGTTGTTTCTAACAGCTCACAGTTTGATGATACAGCTGGAATCGGCAATATTGTGCCATCCAGCGAGATGGTGTCCCAAGAAGATGCTCCGTTCTATGGCAACCTTGCATTTAACCCATCTCTAATGGAGGACTATTCGCAATAGCCACGCTAGACAATAAACGAGTAAAGAGCGGCGTGCACATGGTACGTTATTTTGATTAGTCTTTAAATCATTTCTACACGGTTCTTTGTTTAGTTTATTCTTCACTTTATTTATCGTTTATCTATTTTAAAGAACGCTACTCTTGTTGAAAATGAATAAAAATAAAAATACCAGGTAAACAGTTGTCATAAACTCAGGTCTGCAATTTTTCAAAAACCTTTTCAAAGGCTTCAAGAAACACCTCTGGTGTCTCGGCGCCAGCGACGCCAAATCGGCTATTGATGATATAGAAAGGAACGCCGCGGCCCCCTATTCCCTTGACACTTTCGGCCTTCTTTTTCAGCTCTGCCACGCCCTCGTCAGACTCTAGGTACTTTTCTACGGCCTGGCGATCCAACCCAGCATCTTCGGCAGCGCTCAAAAGAACCTGAATACTGCCAATATCCTCTTCCAACTCAAAATACCTATGCATCAGGGATTCGACGACCTTATCCTGCACATCCTCTTCACCGCCGTTGTTCTTCTGCCGCGTTGCATAGTCTATCAGACGGTGCGAGTCAAGCGTATTGGACATTTTGCCAGAGAAATCAAACTCGATGCCATCGGCCTTTCCTGTATCCGATATGCCTTTCAGAACGGTATCTAATCTGTCGCCAAACTTCATTCTGTAAACCTCGAGTTTGTCGAGTCCCTTTCCCATCTTTGAGTCAAGCTGGTAGGGCAGGTAGTCGATGGTCACCGCAAACTCTGGCCACTTTTCCTTGGCCATGCTGACGGCCTTTTCCAGGCGCCGCTTGCCTATATAGCACCAGGGACAGACGGTGTCGAGAACGATGCTAATGTCTAGCGTTTTGTCCGAAGCCATAAATGTGATTTGAATTAGAATTATAATGTGAAAAGCTTTTATAATTGAAAAAGCTATAATAAAAATTAGAGAAAGAAAAAAGAAATATATAGTTTGCTTGCCGTGTGCTAGATAAAAAAGGCTGTCTTACCAACCTTAATATATGATGCATGAAATTGTAAGCATGCTTTGAAGCTTGCTGGTTGAGAAAGAAGGGCTGTGGAAACAAATGGGACAAATGTCGGATTTGTCAATTCCGGCATCCGACACACAACACTCCCCATTGCTGATAGGCTGGCTGTTAAAAAAAGCAATCACGTGCAATTTGATTAATAATACAGCACCGCTGCTTTGTAAAAGTGTATGCTCTCCAAAATAATAGAAACAATGAGAACGCTGTATACAAACCATTAGCCGCAGCAATATGTATAAAACCAAAGACCTAAAAGAATTGCAACGTGTACGCCTTGATATGAGCTCCGAAAGTGAATAGCGCTTTTTTCCAACACTCAATCGATGTGATTGCGAAAAGTAAGGCGATTATAATAAAGCACCACCCAGCCTGAAAACGAGTAAAATGTTTCAGTTCAATTTTCCTATTGTTGCATCAACGGAACTTGTTTGCCTAGGAAGAAATGCGGGTTATCCTGGGAGCACACATGTTTGCGGAATTTCCGTCCAACAGATTTTGGAAATGTTTACTCTTAAGCTATATAGACATTAGTAAAAATAAGTTGTATAGCTTAGTAAGCACATAAAAATAGAACCACATGCTTGCTAACTCATTATAGTCCCCTTCTGTAATTCGGCGCCTCCGTATCTAGCAACTTGAATCAATCAACACCCTGATTGATTGACAAATTGCATTGGCTTGATCTGCTGTTTGATCCGTTAAGAGTTTCATAATCACATTAACAAGCGTTCTATTTTAAGCCACTTTGAGGATTAACACATGTAAGGTTGGTGAAAAAAGAAAGTGCAAGTTATTCATGTAATAGCGTAAAACATCTTCATCATGTGCAATGTATGTGTGTTCTTTTCGAATTGTACAACAGTTTAAGCAACATGCATCAAACCAGCAGCGTTGCTTGATATGAACAACCATGAACGTGCACGGAACGTGAAAACATATTAATACAAAGTTGCTTTCAATAAAAGCCCGCCCTTGTGGAGGAAAAAATAGACACGACTTTATAATCCGCATTGAAAACCAAATGTCACAACATTGATGGGTTTCTTATTAAACCCCTACATATATTTGAAGGATATTAGCCAAAGAAAGAGAATTTTGCAATAAGCAAACGTCATTGTTGCAACGTGTTGGTTACTTAATTTAAAGATATAAAATAGGGAAAAAAATCTTGTGTGTGCCTGATTGTTCTATAATTTTAATGAAAACATTAATCGAAACATGTTAATGTGTAATATTCATAAGGTATCTAATTTGCTCATGTTTGAATGGTAAAAAACAGAGATTAGAGGACAATCAAGTGCATGGGGTTTAATTCATGCCCGTTATTCCAAAACACACAGAAGTAGCACAAGAATGGACATGGCAATGTAGACGTATGTAAAAATGCTGCTGTTGCCTTTACTACAACAATAGAAAGTATCTAACACAATCCACACATTATTCAAAAACAATGTATTTATGTGCGCCATGTACGCTTTCCTAAATCATTTTTGCAAGATACATGGTCATATTATAAGCGCCTCCTGGGTTTTTATTTTTATGTGTTGTATTGTTTCTGTTGTTGTATTTGTTACGCATTCTAACACGACATGTGTTACTTCATAGATTTTACAATGTAAATATAATTTAATTAAGTTTTAAACAAAGGTGCTTTTAGCAAAGGTATTTATAAATACGATTATGTGAATATGATAAAACAAAAACATTAACCTCGTCGCATAGAACGTGGTCAACAAACATGTGTGCTATTTTATTGATAAGTGTGGTAAATTGAAATGCACTTTGGTTGGCACGGCAATATCCATAAAAGGAACAAAGGATTTCAATTAAAGAATAAGATTATACCCCTTTTGTTTTGCTGTTTTGACAATCTTTTTCAAGGAGAGCCAAATAAACGCACAATTGAAACACAAATTCCTAAACGCCAACTACTTTTTTTACGTTATTCATATAAATGCATGCAAATGTAACGTGTGCTCGAATATCACGATACATGCTATGTGGAGGATAAAAAAGCTATGCATACATTGTTTCATGGCTGCTGTGTGAAAAACCTTCTTTTATATACAATTTGCCTGTTCAATTTATTTTTATCTTGTAGCCATAAAAATGTGCAGTGAACCTGCACTATACACATAATTGCAAGCAATTAATTGGGAACATTAAAAGGAAAACGTTGAGGATTGTCTTTCCAACAACCAGATGTGGTGCTACTTACAAATTGTGCAGAGAAACAGAAAGGGCCAATCCTGTTGCTATTCATCGCAATTGAGATGCAGGGGACAAAGGGTCTTCTTCCTGCTATCCTTGAGGGGCGTAACCAAAAACAAAACAGCCGTTATCCAAGCGTGTACAGAACAAAATAGAGAAGGGAAAACAATTGTCGGCCAGCCAATTCTTCTCCAATTTCCGTGCTGCCAAAGGTACATGTAAGGAAGATGCGTGAGACTTCTGCAGATGTATTAGGTGTCACGCTTTTTTCTCTCGTCTTTTTTGGATTATTTTATTGAAATGCGCTAGCTTTAAGCTGGTCACAAAAATCCCCCAAAAACAATGGAATGCTGAAGAAAAAAAGAGGGAGTGCAGCAACCAAAAATACGAGTAATAAACATGCATAAAAAGATAGGCAGAGTATCTCGAAAAAACGACCAATAAATAAACAGAAAAGCAAAAAGCCAAAGGAAAAATTGACAGTCATTGTGTCAAAAAAGTAAAAAAAAAAACACACAAAAACAAAAAAGTAATGGATGCAGCGAATGGTACAGATTTGATTGTCTGCCTGTTCAATTGTGTATAGGCTATCATGTGATAAGATATGTATTTTTAAGATGTTGGCATATGCGTCTATATGGACAATAAGAAGCGAGAGGAACAATAAACAACACACAATTATCACAAAACATGGTAATGTAAACAAAAATACAAAGACAGTTCATATAATTGAACCTGTGTAATGGAAAACTGTTTTGATGACCAGAATCTTTTTTATTGGCTGCGATTGTCTGGTCACAGCTTTGGATACACGCTAAAATCTCTTTTAACTCCTCCACACATATTAAAGAGCAAGTTTGCCCGGTTCGCCCACGCTTAAAGGTTTATCTGTAAATAATCAAATCATCTCTGTCCAATCATCATGCACGTGAAGCACATGTTATTTAGTTAAAAAAACTTTTATTGAGCTCATACAGAAGCAGCTCTGGATAACTCGATACTAACGCCACAGCAATGTTTGCACGCTGGAGGAAGACAGTATTGGAACGTATCATTCACGATTTCTATGCTGCGCATAGCCACTCAAGCAACTCTTTTCAGGAAGGTTGGCTCAATATTGGCACCTCCTGGTTTCAGTTTGAACCAGGCGGAGCCAGTCAACCGGACAAGCTGACCATTGCCCTATCTTCTTTTCAAAACGTTGCTTTACAGTCTCTCCGAGAACACATTTCCAACGCAGGCGGTCCAAACTGCCATCACTGCGTTTCCTTTTCATAAACTCTTTGTTTATTAGTATGATTCCAATCGGCAAAAAGTTGGGGCTCTGGATGTAGACTCAACATACCCGATTGATAATAAATCAAATTTTTTGGAAAAAATAAAAATAAAAAAAAAATAAAAAACTTTTATTGACACTAAGTGAAGAAAATCCTATCTCTGCTTATGCCCACAACTGTGATACTTTTGGATGGCTCAGTTGGAGTGAAGTTCCAGTTTTGGTGCTCAAAGATACCGAGTGTCAATATCAGATATAATTGGTAACATTCCCAGGCTTTTGTAGTTATCTTTAAAAATATTTTATTTTATTTTCATATAGCTAAAAGTAGTCAAGAAATACATACGTTTTCATGTGGAATATTGATTTTATTTGAACCAGCGGGTCAATTCTGCTTGGTGTTGTTGTGGAGGCATTTCATGACAGAAAAAACCAATGCAGATGCAGGACAGAGGAGAAACAAGTGGGGGTATGCATTTCTGGCAGTTGATTCTGATAGATTCTTTTGTCTTTTTGTCATTTTACTTTTTTGGGCCTATTTCTTTCCCTTGATGTTTTGATGTTTTATGTGTGGCAATTCCGATGCAAAAAAAAGCATAAAAATGATATGGCCACATCCATATTGTGGAGTTTTGAACGGAAAATCCAATTCCGACTTTAACAAAGACAAAGGAAATGGAAAGGTAAAAAACCTGATTGCCTTTCATCTCGTGTTGTATATATTTTTTTGGTTTGGTTGTTTTGGTTTGGGGTGTTTCTTTGTTTTTGGTGGGAAAAAACAAGAGTAAAAGAGATTGTCGATTAGCTTTGACGTCCTATTTAATGACGACATGTTCAGTGACGGAAATGGCAGTTGCTTGCTCTTGGTAGATTGGAAACGAAACCCCGCAGCAATGATGATTTTGATGGAGCCAAAACAACCAGCATGCATGGAAACATGTTTTCCATCTGTTGATATGATTATAAGAACAAAGAATGAAAAAAGACTGACCGCACTGCTCATCAGTCTGCTTCTACTTGTTTTGATGAAAGAAATAGTCTTGGGGGGTTTTTGGCAAAATAGATCGCAGAGTACCAGGGAATACACATCAGCACCTGACCATGACTCAGGCTGCTATTGGCAAACCGCAAGAGCCAAAAGGAATTAACAGCAATGGTTGATGGAATGAAATATGACGAAATCGGGAGGAAAAGAAAAAAGTGGTTTGGAGGGCGATCCTGCGATCCACTCTCCGTATGAATCGAAATCTGCAAGTCAGATACGCGCTTTTTTCTCTCTGAATGGAGAAGAAAAGGAAAAGGGCAATCAATTGACCCCATTTTTGGTGATCGCCCAGCAAAAAAGGCAGAATTTTTGTGGACAAAATCAGGCAAGGCCATCTGAACACCACGCCCACATTGCACAACAGCACTCCCTTTTCTGCACTCTGCCTGCGCGTGTGTTGGCCAAGGGCCTGGCACCCATCCGCCTGCCAGAAGGGATTAGCATGGCAGCACTGGAGGCAGCAAGGTCAGCCTACACAGGCAGGCGCAGAAAGGGCGGATGGGATGGAAACGAGATGCAGAATGGCGAAGGAGGGGGAGGCGGAGCAGACCCCGCTGGTGCCTGGACGCACCCACCCCCTCCCGCAGCCTTTGCATTATTGCATGCTGGGCGCTAAAGAAAAGGTCAACGAGCCACCACCACCCACCCTCGTCATCAGGCGCCCAAAAACAACGCAGCGGCGGAGCCAGAAGACGAAATGAACACTGGCGACGTGTTGCTTGCATGCTGCTGCTGCTGGCGGATAGATGGCCAACCTCGCATGCCAGCACATTTCGTGTAGGAACAGGCGCAATAGCTGTGCAGCATCCATGCGAAAGTGGAAATGGTGGATAACAGGAAAAGAACACCGCCCATGCGGGCAAAGGAGAGAGAGAAAGCGAGAGCAAGCGAGAGGAGAAGGGAGGAGGAAAAGACATCCAGCCTGCGATGGACAGGATGAAAAAAGTGGATAAAGGAAGGCCGTCTTTTTCTCCTTGTTCCTTAAAACTCCTAAATCCTCCTCTTCTTGTCCTTGCCTTTTCCTCATCCTTTTCATCTCTTCACCTCTTTGCTCTCTTAGCAGTGAACCCGTGTCCCTTTTGCTGTTAATCCACAAAAGCCTTCCTATTTAAACCCCATCCAACTCCACTTTTGCCTTGTTTGGCTAACTCCTTAGTCCTTATTCATCTGACTTTTTTATTTTGTCTTTCGGGTGTTGCTTTTTTGACCTTTTTGTTGTGTTCACGCGCTCTTAAGATAAAAAAACACACATAAACTGTCTTTTTCTGTCTTTTTTCTTTCTCATTCTATTCTTGTACTTTTTCCTCCCCCTCCTCTCCTTATTTTTTGAAAGATAAAAAGGATATTGTCACGCTTGTTATATTAGCTCTTGCAAGTGATAGTTAAAAAACCTTTCCCTGGTTCTGGTGTCTTTAGTTACATAAAGAATAGTCTCTAGTTGTTTTCCAACACTCCAAAAAGGTAAGTCATTGTAGTTTCCAGTGCTTACTCTTGCACACAAACACATCGAGCATAATATAACAACTTGATGATTAGATACACAGGCACTAGTTGTTGACTTTTTTGTTTTATAAATAAAAATATGGCTGTGGCTCCACTCTTGCCCGCTTTTTTATAACAAGGGTGGAAGAAAAGCAGGCTTTAATTATCATTTTCATTATTTTTATTATCATTATCATTATCATGAAAAAAGCGTCCTACCTTAATGCCAAGAGGACAATAGCTGGGGTTTCATTACCATCAATCGACTCTTCGCTTTTCCCTTCCTCTGCCCATCTGTTTTGTTTCCTTGTTTTGCTTCTGCAGAGGCAGCAGCAGCAAGTCTTTTCTCTTTGCATGATAGATAGAGTGACAATTTCCAACAAACGGCCATTCCTATTCCATTGTTGAATTCCCTTCTATTCTCTACTGTCACCTAAACCTTCTTGATGCGGGGCTTGGCTTTTGCAAGCATGTCCACATATGCTTCTTTTTACACATTTCAATGTATCCGTTGTCTCGAAAAGAAGAGAGTAACCAGTGCTTTGTGTTTTTCCCACTTTTTAATTACTCTACATGGCCGTTTCCTTTTAAAATCTAGATTCTCCCTTCCCCTCTTTTCGTGGGATTTTGTTTCTTTTGCAACGCATCTGTTGTTGAAAGGTGCAGTCTTCGTTCCCTTCTTCTTTTTCGCCCTTCTCCCCTCCGTCTTATTCGTTTCTTGTTGCATGGTCAACCAAGTGACCATCCACGGGTAGACAGGAGACTTTTTTTTCTTATTTCTACGTAGTTTTGCACCGCATGATTGATTTTGCATTCCTCTTTTTCCACCCTTTAGCTCCCTCCCCCGATTCAACTATTTTTTTTTTCATCCTCTGCGCTTTTAAGGCATCATACACCGTTTTTAAAAAGTACACACTAAAGTCATCCCCCAAAACCTTTTTCACACCACTATCCCCCCTTTTCTCTCCTTTCTCTTTCTCGCTCTACAGTTTGTGACTTGTAGTTTGGTGTGGGAATGTTTGTTCGCCCTCCCACTGAACAAAAGTGTGTAGAATTGAGAAAAGTCTGGCAAAAAATTTTTTGTTAATTCTTCATGCACACATCGTGTCCATCATCCATCCATCCATTAATCTTTATTCTGTAAACGTATGTAATATCCACATAATATTACTCGCTTTCTTCTTTTTTTCCTATTTCATATGACTTAAGACTGGAGGGTGTAAATTTTGCATGTCTGTTGAGCTTCAATTTTTCAAACTTTTTCATTCTTTTGGGGGAGGTTTAGGAAGGAGGTTGAATTTTTCTTCCTTTCTTTTACTTTAATGGTGACGAATGGATATGGAGGGGAGGTTCTCTTGACGAGACATATTAAATGACAACCATCATCTTGCCTTCCTACATTTTCCCTTTTTTACATTTTTCTCTCGATTCTTACCTTTTTTCTCTTCCTTTTCTTTTTGTGTGATAGAATTGGGGAGAGTTCTTTTTTCCATATATTTGAACTAGAAACATTTACTAACCCCATTTTCTTATTGTGTCTTATAAGGGGGTAAAAACTCTATTGTCTCTATTGTTCTATCTGCATATATAGTATAAAGCCCATCTCCCTTGTATAAAGGAATTCTTTCTTTTTTCCCCAAACAATGCATCGTTCAAACGCCTATCTTGGGCCGTACCATCGCTCGCTGCCCATCGTGAATCCGAACCAAAAGGATTCTGCGGCAGAGGAGCAGGAGGAGGAGGCAAGGTCACCGCGACTGAGTCTCACGGCCCCCTTGGCGCAAACATCCCGATCGATTCGCGTGCACCAAGTGTCGCACCCACAACTCGGACCGTCTGTGGTGGATCCGACAAATGCAAGTATTATTGCTACTGACAGTCATCAGCATTACCATCATCATAGCAACGGGCCTAGTCTTCCGTCTATATCAAGTCTGTACGGCGATGGGAATGCGGTTCCTTCAATTGCTGCTGGTCGCCCTGTTGTGCCGCAGCCCCCGTATTACCGCCAGCCAACGGTTGCTGCTCCCCCTCAGTTCAGTTACCGCAACCATTACCAGCAGAACCCGCCGCCCCCGCTCCTCCCCCGTCTGTCGGTCTCGTACAGCGTGGGCAGCAGCAATGGCAGCTCGGCGGTATCGCCATCCACGCCGACGCATAGCCGCCAGCAGCAGCAGCAGTACTGCGTGCCGAGTCTCAGCAGCCCCACGGCAACCACGCTGACCTCGCCGTCGGCGTCGCCAGTCGGTGGCAACGCATACGTGTTCGGCGGCAAGAGAACGCACGAGGAAATGATGGCGGGCATCAAGGAAAACGCCACCACCACCAACACCAGTAGTGTTGGCCAGGCGGCAGGAATGGCACAGCTGCAGCTGCAGCTGCAGCAGCCGGCGCGCAAGAGATCGAGACACGCGTGGCCGGCCAAGATGACCCGGCAGATCATCAATGTTCTTCTGGACGAGTTCCTGAAGGACCCTGGATTCCGCACCACGATATACAGGAGCCGCGAGGAGCGCGACTTCAGGTTCGCGCCGTCCGGACGCACCATTCTGGAGGAGTACAACAAGGTGCAGAACATGAGGCGTCGCTACTTTATTCCGCTCAGCTACTTACTCCAGTGGGAGCAGCTGAATAGTGGCAGCAGCAGGCTGGAGCACGAGTCGGAGGAGTCTTCGCCCGCCGAGGGTCCCGATTCCGCGCTGCGTGCGCGCCAGCGCTGTAATATCGAGAAAAAGCTGGCGAAGCCGCTGGAACGCTCCAGGCTGCAGATGATTTTCTGCTCGGCCATGAAGGGCGGCGGCGATGAGCTGGCAGCAGCTGGTGGTGGTGAGTACGAGGTTGCTGGTGCTGCAGTGGAGGATGACGATGACGATACCGACGAAGATGCCGACGACGAGGGAATCCTGGCCACCGGCGGCGATGTCGCGGCTAGTGGTAAGCCCGTGTTTGAGCTCGACATCTTTGTGAAGGAGCTCAAGCGCAGGGACATCCAGCTCTGGGCCAGGAGTGTCAATGCCTTCCACGCGTGGGTGTCACGTAAATGTTCAATTGGGTTCATAATTAACCACTAGATAATGAAGCAAGAAGGACGGGGTTTCTTCCCATTACCTTTTTCGTTATCTTGATCCTGTTTTTGTTCTAAACCTCCCTTTTATTTTCTTTTTACCAAACTTGTACATTTATTTTCTATCCTCTTTTATTTTTTATCCCTTCTTTTTTTCTCTTTTCCCAAACACAGCTTGTTCAAATAAGCACTCGCATGTCTCATGTGTAGGAACAAAAAGACGGCTCAATTAAATACTGGATGTGGTGCTGCATTAAAACAATGGATAGGGGGATATGGAGATTTAGGGGGGGAGGACATATGGCATTGGTATCCTCAAGGACTAGGCTTGTAGTAGTGGTGCAAGGAGAGGAGAGGAGACCGCGGGGGAGTTGAAAACACAAGCCTCTGGCTGATCCACAGCGCAAGCAGCGCAAGAGCAACGAAGAAGGCAGCGGGCTGACGCGCCGAGTACGGGTATCCGTAGACCCACCAGCCAATGGCCAGACACACAAGCGGCTTGATCTGCATCACAACCGCCACGCCAAACACGCCATCCGAGGCCGCGGCGCCCATCATCGCCGTGCGCGCAACCAGCGCCACTGCTCCGAGACACGCCACACCCGCGCACGAAGCCAATGCGCGCGCATCCAGCGTCTGCAGCACATACAGCGGGCGCTCGGCGGCCGGCCACAGAACAAGCAGCGAGAGCATGGCGAGCGGTGCAAAGTGCCGGAGAAACGCCGCCGCCGACAGTCCGGGCCGGCGGGAGATGAACTCGCTGGCTCCTACGAGGAACAGCGCGTGGAGCGCCAGACTGGCGGCAGAGAGGGCGACGGACTCCAGCGCATACGCGAGCACTGCGCCCGTCGGCTGCGCGCTAAGCGTGGGGGCGCCGCCAACCATCTCGGTGGCTATGATTGTGCGGTAGGCGGGAGCCCACACGCTTATGCCCAGCGCCACGGCGAGAGGCAGCGCAACCCACCGGCCGCTGGAATTGCTGCCGCCGCCGTTGCTGCTGCCGCCGGTCGCCATCTTGCCAGCACCGGGCGCCGCATCTGTTGCCGGCGCACGGACCACCTGCGCAACCAATCGACGCAGCCGTCCGCACACGGTCGGGTGTCTGGCGCCATTGGAGCTGCTGGCGCCGTTGCTGCGTAGAGCAGCAAGCAGCGCGGCCACGGCAAGCGGCAGCGCACACTGTGTGGTCTGGAATGTGCCGTGGATGGAGTTGATGCGATGCGCCGCCTGCGCCGTCAGCACTCCGGCGCAATAGACGGCCACCAGAGGCAGCAGCGGGGCCACGCGCATCGGCGTGGGTGCGCGCACAAAAAGCCCAAACGGACGGTTGGTCAGCAGCTCGATAAACAGCGCCGTCATCCCGTGCACCAGCGCCAGCATCAGCACGGGCGAATGGAACTCCAGATCGTCGGCAACCAGCTTCTCCAGAATCACATACCCAACGCCCGGCGCCACCATCGCAATGCCGCCGAGCACCGCCACTACGCGCGCATCCACCATCCACCGCATCCACCGGCTCCTGTCATTAGATGCATCTCTGGCCGCACGTGCCATCCACAGCGCAAGCGCCGGAGGAGCTGTCTGGTGGTCGTCGCCTGCGCGCCTGCCTCCCGATGCCATCGCCGATCCGCTTCCTTCTGCCGCCTCTGCCGCCAGCATCGTTGTTGCGTGGATCAGCCGCTCGACAGGCGTGCCCGCATCACTCGTGTCGCTGCCTATTGTGTCGCTGTCGCTGGATTCGCGTCGCGTACCCAGCTCGAGCACTGTGGTCGACGACGATGCCGACATTAGCAAGTCTCCTCCCCCTCCTCCTCCTCCTCCTCCTCCTATTGCGCTGAGCTCCAGACCACCACGCGATCGATGTCGCCGTCCCACAATCGCCGTCCTCCCGTCCTCCAGTCCAAGAGGACTGGGCGGCTTCGACGATATTGGCGTTATGCCTTCGTCTGGCACGCATATTGCTGCTGCTGCTGCTGCTGCCGTCGGCGGCGCCCTTTTCCTGCTGCTGCTGCTGCTGCTGCTGCTGCTACTCGGTAATAATACCATTATTGTTGCTGTTGTTGTTGTTATGATGTGAGGAAAAGAAAAAAAGCTGCAATACTACAAACAACTCCAATAGTTGGCGCGTGCAGCTAAAAACAGAGGGGTATGGAGATAGTATGGAAAAATAAGTAAATAAACGGACGAGAGAATAAATGAAAAAGGAACGAAAGCAGTGTTAGTAATAGTAAGAATGGGAAGAAGAAAATAAAAAAGACCGTTTTTCTCTTTTGGAAATAGAAAAAAAAAGGAAAAATAATGCTAAAACGGTTTGGCCAATCCCACCGATTCCATGGGGAGAGAAAAGAAAAGAAAAGAGCAAAAGAAAGAAGGCTGGGGGGGGGTTTCTTTGTGTTGTTGTTTTTCCTTATTTTGTTTACGCTTCCATTCAATGCGTTCTGATAATCTACCAATCTTACTGTCCCACAGATCCCCCACACACACACTTCTTTGATTTGCTTTGCTCTGCTTTGCTTTGCGCTCAGACTACACGCTAGGATAATATACAGTCGGGACTATTTCGTGTTCTCATGCGCATGTGGGATTACAATACGCTTTGGAAACAAGAAGAAGATAAAAAGATAGCTTCAGCAGATATAGTTTATCTTGCAAAATATCCAATCGAGAAAAAAGAAAAGATTAAAAGCCACAGCTCTGAAAGGATTTGAATATAAAACACACAGTTAGTTTAAATAATTTAACCCTGCCGAGAAGGAAGAAGGAGAAAAGAATAAACGTTAGATATGTTGGGTGCTCTGTTATTTTTTCTTCTCCATTTCCTTTTTGCGTTTCACTTTGGGTATCCAACGAGGACTACCTGTGTATTTGCATATGTGTGTGTGTTTTCGTTCCTTCCATAAACTGACTGATGAATCTAAACTGATCTCATCCCTCTTTCCATAAAAAGAAGCATAGTTTTTCTTTTGATTTAAAGCTCACCTCCCCCCCATCCACCCAATCCAAATTTACCTGTTCCTTGTTTTATTTTAGGCTTATTCACAGGATGAGATTGATGCACGGCAAAAATAGAACATGGAAAAAAATCTTGGCGTAGCTGACCTCACCCGCAGTAATTATTGGCCCGCCATTCTGCACCAAACCTTCAATTCCTTTCTGCTGTCCAATAGAACCGCAGGCATCCACGTGATATCCGTGGATGTGGTTTCTCCAATGGGGAGACAGCCATTGCTGCTGCTAGATCACAGTGCAATCAAGCGATTTTCTTTTGTTGAAGGAAAAAAATTGGGATCTCGCTTATGCTATTCCCGCCAGCTTAAATAAAAAAACGCTCACTGGGGTGTTTGCGATGCCTGTGGTACTTACTCTTGCAGCACAAGCTGTTCCTAATTCGAATCAGACCACTTTTCCCTTTTTCTTTGTTCCTTTCATTTAGATTTCCCTCTCATTCTTGTTAGCGATATTCCACACACAGACGATGCTGCCTCTCCTCGTTCGTCTGGTAGGGGCGCGGGCGCGGGCGCGGGTTGCGCAAGGCGGCGTCAAAACAGCGGCAATAGCAGCACCAGCGCGTGGCAGGACACAGCCGGCATCCACGCAGTATCCTGGTGGTAACAGAAGAACACACAGCGGCAGCATCCGGCAGACAGGGGATCCTGGGCCGGTTGATCGGATGAACAGTCTTTCCACGCAGGACAAGGACAACGGTGCCACCGCGACAGAGCTGTTTGACGAGCACGGTGAGGAGGAGGAGGAGGAGGAGGAGGAGGAGCCTGGGTTCCGTGGCACCGACGAAATGCGGTTTGGTGTAAAGTACATCGGAATGGTCGAGCTCCCGCACTACATACGCGAGGCCATCGAGGCGCACGTGCGGCCCCTGGATAAGAAGGCCCTGCGACACGATTACCTGCGGCTGGCGGACTCGATCAGATCAATGAACGCGATAACGCCAAGAGGCAAAGGGGGGGGCAAGAAGGCAGCGGAGCAGCGGGAGGAGGACCTTATGGCCGGCAGGAATAGCCACGACGAAGACCCCGAAGGCGGTGTGCGGCGTAGGAAGAAGGGATCGCCGAAGCCGCACAAGATGTTCAAACCGCTGCCCGGAGAGCACGTGGACGTGATCGTACCGGGGCAGCGGCCGGCGCCCCAGTCGCTGGTGCGTCCGAGCATCCGACTCAAGCCGCATGTGCTCGAGTTTGGGAGGTACGAAACAGACGCATACGTGGCCACCGTCGTGCCGGCCACATACGGGCCTATCTTCAATGTTCTGCTGGAGCTAGCCGACAGACTTCCCGGTTTCTCGCCAGCTTCTGTGCTTGATTTCGGGTGTGGGCCGGCGCCCGTGCTCTGGGCTGCGCAGGAGATCTGGGGGCCCGTTGGCCGGTACCTTGGTGTGGATGTGTCGGAGGAGATGCTCCAGTGTGCCGAGTCGCTGGTTGCCGGCGTTCCCCGCCACCGGCGAGCGCAGAACATCGAGTTTGCGCGGTACCTGGCGCCGTTCCCAACGGCCACCACTAGCACTAGCACGGATAGCAGTGGGAATCCGGATGCTGGCGGCACCAGCAGATTCGATCTCGTGGTGGCGGCATTCACACTATCGGACCTGCCATCCGACGCCATGCGCAAATCGACGGTTGAAACGCTGTGGCGACGCACCAGGGACACGCTTGTCCTCATCGACCGCGGATCGCCGAACTCTGCGCGGATGGTCGGCGAGGCACGCACCCAGCTGCTTGAGCTGGAGCGGGCCGCGGCAGCAGCAGCTGGTGGCAGCAGCAAGGCCGCGCCGCCATCGTCGGGAGAGCCCACGGTGGATATCCACACGTTTGCGCCGTTTGCCAACGACCTCCCGGATCCCACCGACAGAACCACGGCGTGGATCCACTTCTCCCAGCGGATCCAGCGGCCCATGTGCACGATGCTGACGAAGAAATCGAAAACAAATGTCGAGGATCTCAGGTACACCTACGTCGTCATGCGTCGCGGCCAGCGCCCGCCGCCAGCCGCCCAAGCCGAGAATGAGCCGCCCGCGGGGCCGCGCGGCAGCAGGACGCCTGTGCCGAGGGCCCAGCTGGCGCGCGCCGCGCACCACTGGGCACGCGCAGTGCTGCCGCCCATCAAGCGCAAGGGCCACGTCATCGTCGACGTCGCCACCCGCGAGGGCGCGCTGCAGCGCTGGACCTTCACCCGATCCCACGACAGGACCGCGTACAGGGATGCGCGCAAGGCCAGGTGGGGCGATCTGATCCCGCACCTCCCCAAGCTCGTTGATCAGCGCCCCCAGTTCAAGGCCGCCGCGATGCCGGCGGAAGCGGGTGGCGGGTCGCGCAGGGCCCGGCGCTCGCACTGTGCCGCTCCTGCTGCATCGCGCCCCAGAAAGAAGTAGGTCGATGCAACGAAGGGCGCTCCCGCGCCACGTCGGCTCACTTTTGCGGCTGGTGTAGATTTAAACGGTGGGTATGAATAGAAGGAAAAAGAGAACCAGAGAAAGAAAAAAGATAGGCTGCCGAAGGCTGCGCGCTCCTCAGATGGTGCGCGAGATCTTGCTGACGATCTCCTCCTTTGCAATCAGATGCGTGGTCTTCTCGACAAGCGAAAGAAGCCTGCTGACGTCGCTGGCCCAGGCGTTGAGCTGCTCCTCGCCGCCGCGGGGCCTGGCGAAGCTGACAACGCCGGACGGGCGGTCGATGCGCGCGTAGATGGAGCCGGCAACCACGGCCTTGGAGATAAAGGCCTCGACGGCGTCGGCTGGCAGGTCCAGGAGCTCGGTCAGGCGGAGGAGCGAGGCGCGCGTGTAGTATTTGGCGACGACTCTGATGTTGTGCTCGATGACGCGGTCGCGCAGCGCGGCCCAGCGCCTGTTGCCGTCGTCGGTTTGGGCGGAAAACACATCGGACTTGCGGAACTCGGGCGCGTAGACGGCCTCGACGGCCGGCCAGCGCGCCAGCTCGTCGGTGGTGAAGCTCTTGACCAGCTGCACACACAGGTCCAGCTTCTCCAGGTTGTGGTCCAGCTTGATGCGGTGCAGCATGTCGGCCTGCTCGTTGTCGTGCGGAGAGAGAGCCAAGTAGAGCACCATGCTGTGGAGCACGGGCACCCACTTGTCCGCGCTCTCCTTGATCCCCTTGGTCTCGTACACCTGCTTGTAGTGTCTGCACACCTCCAGGTAGTTCTCCTCGTGCACGTCATACTGGATCATCAGCTCGTAGAACCGGAGCTTCAGATCCTCGGTTCCCTCGCGCTCAAAGTACTTGGGGTTGATCTTATGGCTGATGATGGCCATCCGCACGTAATCGCGCTTCGCCAGACAAAGACGCATCTGCTCCAGGATAAAGTCTGTCTTTTCGCGCCGCTCCATCGATCCGTACGTCTCCACCTGGATCTCCTGCATCGTGTCGCAGGCCTCCTTGATCTGGCCATACCGCTCGTAGATCTCCACGCGCTTGCGCGTAAGGCGGGCGCGCTCAACCTCCACGTGGATCTTCCCCTCCGTCACCGTGCGCAGCGCCTCGATCAGCTCCACCCGCGTCTGCTCGTCGGGCGTCCGGTCCACGTACTCCATTGCGCGCTGCACCATCCGGGCAACCGCCTGCTTCAGCTGCCCGTGCTTCTTGGCCATTGCCGCCACCTCCTGCTCCAGCATCTGCCACTCGCCTGCGTCGCCACACAGCTTCACCATCAGAACCACCAGCTGCGATGTCGACCACAGATCCGCCGCCCCGCGCGTCTTCTTCTCGGCCGCGTGCAGCTGGTCCAGTGCTGCTCGCAGCTGGCCGCTTGCCGCCAGTTGCTCTGCCTCCGGTATCAGGCTCTTCACCGTCTCCGAGTAGTCCTTCTCCATCTTGGGCTCATTTGTGTTGTAGTCAATGTCCATCTTGCCTCCGCTTCTTTCTGCTGCTGCTGCTGCTTACAATTGTATTGTGGTTGATTCAGCCCGCTGCTGCTTTCTAATGTCTCAAAAATGAATAATAAGTGATAGGCGAGGGGGGTGCTGCAAGATTAATTTAGGGCAAATCGAAAAAGAAAACTAAAAGTAGAGCTGAACAGAAAGAGAAAATAAAATAAAGGAGTCGTTTCTGCGAGCAAACTACAACTTGCCAGGCTCCAGCTTCATCCGGTGACGTACATTGTAATCAGATCAATGATAATCCTTTGATTATTATACTGCTGGTTTCTGATTAGGGTGGCTGTGATTTGTGATGAGATTCCAAGCGGACAAGCTGACCATTGCCCTGTCTTCCTTTTCAACACGTTGCTTTACAGGTCTCTCCAAAAGCTCATTTTCAACGCAGGCTGCCCAAAACTGCCTCCATTGCATTTCTTTCTTTTTCACAAACTTTTTTGTGTATTTGTATGGTTCTAATCCGCAGAAAGTTGGGGGCTCTAGATGTAGACCCAGCATATCCGATTGATATTAAGTCAGCTTTATTTTTTAAAATAATATATATTTAGTTAAGAAAAAAAGACAAGAAAAACATTTGCCACAGTTAAAATAAAAAGCGAAGCACATAAAGTTTGAAAAAAAAAGAAGCACAATATAAATGCAGATACAATATTCACAAATCCCTTTTCCCTACATTGTGTTGTTTCATTTGAGAGACTACCTATATACATTAAGCTCTTTACCATATGGTATGCCGGCTGGTCTTTCTCTTGCAGACTGCTTGCCAGCTGTTCTATCCATCTTCTCAATTATTATACGAGTAGGGCGCTTTGCTCTTGGGACATGTATTTTTTTGATACCCGAGGTGTCTGCATATATAGGTTTCTTGGTGGGAGGTGGTACTGGCTTTCTTTCTATTGGAGCACGTTTTAAGTGGTTATAATGCCGTTGCAGTTCTGCATTTTGAAGCTTATATTTTCTCAATTCTTATATGACAGAAGGAATCTTCTTGGGTGCTGTTGATGAAACACGCGTTGCTCTGCTTCTTTGCAATCCACTTTTCAATGGTCTGGTCGGAGGTACTGCTACTATGCGTGATGGAGGTGGCACTGCTACCATGCGTGATGGTGGCGGCATCTGTTTTCCAAACGAGCGTACAAAAAATCTTCCTAACATTATTGCTGTAAAATAATATATTGATAATGTCATAGGATTAAATCAACATAGTGTTGTTGGATATATATAGCCCATCCCCCCAGGATCCGATGTGGAATCCGGGTTGGCTTCCTTTAGTCATTTTCCAGTTATCCCAATATATCTCTTATATTATACCACAGATAATATAAAAATTGTATAGAGGAAAAATTAAATGAATGACAAGAAAAAAAAGGAGACGGATGGTGAAAGTGGGAATATAATTTATATTCATTTTAAAAAATTGTGAAAAATGGATTTCTTGAAACTCATTAGCTTGATTTATTAATAAAATAAGATAAAGTCTTGCTGGTGTGCAATTATCAAACGGTCATTCCCCGTTATTTAAAGTTCATACGACCACACACGTGCAATAAACAAAATATATAAAGTATGGTGCCTGTTGAAAATTAATAAACTTTGGTCACTCGATTTTCGAATTTACACAACATCAGAAAAGAGAGTGGCCATATTGCCAACAATAAAACAAATTGCGTAAGAGACTATATTTATTTACCGTGTAATTCCTTGTTAATTATTGCTTTTTTGAACATTTATAGAAAAGAAGTGCAGAAACATGCGGTATTTGCTGGTATGGAAATTGTTGTTTGCTAAAAGTATATGGTAATTAAGAAAAATCAAGAAAAAAGATTATCACAGATAAAATACAAGCGAAAACCGCACAGCCTAAAATAATTTGCATAGTATAAACGCAAATACAATATCCTCAAATTCCTTTCCTACACTGCGTTGCTTCATTTGCAACACTATCTGTATATCTCAAACGCCGCGCCATGCGGTAAGGTGTAGGCTTGTCTTTCTCTTCTAGATTGCTCAACAGCTTTTTTATCCATTTCTCTAATTATTACATTGGTAGGACGCTTAGCTCTTGGAACATGTACTACATTGACTTTTGCAGTACGTACATACCTAGGTTGCAGCTCACGTTTTTTGGCAGGAGATGGCACTGGCTTTGTTTGTACTTGAGGTTTATTTAACTGGCTAAGTTGTTTCAATTTTGTCTTTTTCAGTTCATATTTCCTCAGTTCTTTTATGGTAGAAGGAATTTTTCCTGGGGTCTTTGAGGAAACACGCTGCGCTCCACTTCTAACTAAACCACTTTGTAATGGTCTAGCTGGAGGTACTATTGCTCTGCGTAACAAAGAAGGTGCTTGTTTTCCAAGCGAGCGTAATCTTCCAAACATTCTTTACTATTAAATGAGAAGTTGATATTAGAAAAATTGGAATAAGAAAAAGTTAAAACATTGAAAAGGTAGATAATATTGAAGATGTAAAATTTTTTACTTTATATTCCATCTTGTAAAAGAAGTAAAAAAAATGAAAACTGTGAATTCATTAATTAAAGATATTAATAAAAATGACAAAGTTTTGCTGACGTATAGCTAGCTGATGGTCATTACTTTTTCAAAGTTCACATGACTACAAATATGATGTAAAAGGGGCCATAAACACCTGTCTGGAAACAAGAAAAAACGACAAAAGAGCAGTCTCTTTAACACTTTTTGTCTCAAGGGTTTTCAGAAACAATTTATTAAACCGGACAAGCTCAATCATATTACACTAACGTGACAATATTCAAAATTTAATGCTTGTTAAAAATGTGTAGATTTTGGTCACTCAATTTCCGACTTTACATCCAACATCAGAATGAAAGTGGTCATATTGTTGGCAATAAAACAGATTGCGTGATTAGCTACACTCACCTACCGAGCGATTACTTGATAATTGTTTGATTTTTAATCATTAGTAGAAAGGAAGTACAGAAACATGTAAAATTGGCTGTTTTTTTTCCAAAAAATAAAAATAAAAAAAAGTTGATTTATTATCTATCGGATATGCCAGGTCTACATCCAGAGCCCCGACTGTTTGTCAATTGGAATTATACTAGTAAACAAAAATTTATGAAAAGGAAACGCAGTGATAGCAGTTTGGACCGCTTGCGCTGAAAATGTGTTCTCGGAGAGATTGTAAAGCAACGTGTTGAAAAGAAGATAAGGCAATGGTCAACTTGTCCGGTTGACTGGCTCCGCCTGGTTCAAATTGAAACCAGGAGATGTCGACATTGAGCCAACCTTCCTGGAAAGAGTGAAATTGGCTAATATGGAAATTGTTGTTTACTAAAATAATGTGCTAATTAAGAAAAATCATGAAAAAATTACCACAGCTAAAATAAAATTTTAATACATATAGCTTAGATAATAGTCTGCATAATATAAACATAAATATAATATCCACAAATCTTCTACAGTGTTCTTCCATTTGCAACACTATCTGTATATTTTAAACGCCGTGCTATGTGGTAATATGTAAGCTTGTCTTTCTCTCGGACTGCTTAGTTTTTTTTTATCTATTTTTCTAATCAGTAAATTATTAGAACATCTTGTTCTTGAAACATGTATTACCTTGTTACTTGCAGTCTTTACATACCAATGTTGCAGTTTATATTTCCTGGTAGGAGGCGGTATTGGCTTTCTTTGTACTAAAAGTTACTTTGAATGGCTGAACTGCTGTCTCAACTTTGCACTTTACGGTCAATATTTCCTCGCTATTTGTATGGCAATAGGTAAATCATTAGGGTTTCTTTTTGAAACATGCCGCGCTTCTCTTCTTCTTAAACTACATTCTGGTTGTTTAGTTGAAGGCGCCGATATTGGAACTCGTGCATTGCGTGACAATGTAGGTGCTTTTCTTCCAAGCGACTTTGCTAATCTTTTGAACATTTTACTGTAAAGTGAGGAATTAATATTATAAGAAAGTTAAAATACTGGCAAGAAAGACAATATGAATGGTAGAAAACCCGTATTTTATACCCCTTCCTGTAGAAAAATTGTAAAGAATGAAAATTCTGAATCCATTAGTTGGATATTAATAAACTTTTGTTAACGTAGAACTAGCTGGTGGCCATTAAATTTTTAAAGTTTGTAGCCATGCAAACATGATGTAAGAAGAAGCGTCATAGACGCTTATCTGTAAACAAGAAAAATGACGAAGTAACAATCTATTAATAACTATTTGTCCCAAGAGTTTCCAAAAACGGCTTATTCAACTGAAGAAGCTCCATCATATTGCACTGGTGTGACGATATGCAAAAACTGATGCCTGTTAAAAATTTATAAGATTTGGTCACTTGGTTTCCGACTTCTTATCCAATATCGGAAAAGAGGTGGTCATATTGACAATGATAAAGCCAATTGCGTAATAGACTAAATTTATCTACCGAGTGCTTCCTTGTTAATTAGCGTTTGGAATTCTATTTGGTATGGAGATTGATGTTTGCCAATTCAAATCCAACTTTAGTAAATACAATCAAAAGGAAACTTGAAATTGAGAAAAGAAAGACGAATATGTCCCAAGCTGGTAATGTAAATGCTTCTGAAATGTGGCCAGCATCAATATCCAATAAAGGTGAAATGAGAAACGCGTGCAAACTGTTCTATACTACAATTTTTTGGATGCTGCGTTCTGAGCAAACTGCAACCTCCCCCCAAAGATTCTGTATAAAGAAATCGGATTTGAAAGAAAGTCAAAGAAATGTATGCAAGTTCAAAGTAAAAAAGAACTAGGATAAATGTGCTCTTTTTTATCTTCACTAGTTTCCATTCATTGTAGTTTATTATACCCATTATCCTCTACTTAAATAATACAATAATGACTGAAACAAGCGTAGACTCATTTCTCATCCATGTTCCCAGCAACACCAAACCCGTTGTCAAAACCACGCAGCGTATCCAGGTGGTTGCAAAACACAAAAAAGAGCCAAAGTGTGCAGAGAATGGAAAGAGTTGCACAAACACCGTTGATATAGTTGCGGTTGACCCTCACAACGAAAGCAGGATTATTGGCGCTATCCGGGCAGCGGACTTGGGCAACGGAGTAGCAAGTCTCAGCCTGGTTGCTGTCCATTCCGACTGCTGCGGAAACGGAGTGGGCAGACGGCTTGTGGAGTATGGCGAACGGCTTGTTGCAACCAGTCCCGACTTTATGCACTGCAGACACATTGTTGTCAAAACTAGGCCAGACATGCTCGAGTACTACAAAGATCTTGGTTACTTGTCTCGGAACAATGTAGCTGGGAAGCCCGATAACCTTTATTGCCTTATGCACAAGAGGGTCTTTCGTGGCCCGCCGGCTTTCAATCATAAACTATAATTAATTATTTGCAATGGTGTCGTTTACAGCTAATAAAACGCGATAGCGTTGGTAGAATAGATGCGGTTGCTATTCAGTGCTTGGGTAGGTTAATGAGCCAAGTCCAAACCCCGTTAAGATAGCAAAAACAGTGAATGACAATCGCTGTAAGAAAGATGTGCTAGCAACAAATAGAAAGGAGTTGTTTGGGTTTTCAACCCATGCAAGAAGGGATCTTGTTGGGACAAACGCGCACGAGGTTGTGCTGATGTTGGATATGTACGTATGTTATCGATGTTTACACATCAAAACGACAACATTACAGCAATTCACTACTTTATTCCCCTTGATTTGTTTATTATACATGGTTGCCAAAAAAGCGGGGAAAATGAACATTTTTTTAACCCTCACGAGTCGCCGCTTGCGCTTTGGAACAAATCGACAGTTCCATGTCTCGTGGCAGCCGACGAACCAGAAGCAGCCGCAGAGACCGGATGCATGGCCGCAATGGCCTGGAGTCGATGGTGTCGCCTAGACTTTGTGGTGTCAACCAATTCCCGTTCATCAAATCTGGTTGCGTCTGCACCGGAGGAGGAGGCGGATGGATTTTGGCACAGCATATCTGCCAGACCCCACGACTGATGCCCGTCGCTGCCGTTGCCAATGGCTTTTAGTCCGCCTGCATGCAGTAGCCTTGGGTGCTTTGCAAACGCCACGTGGGGCGAACGAGTGGCTGGAACACTATTGTTCATGTTTTCAGAATCCATTGAAGCAACTTCAGCAGCAGCGGAAGCTCCAGAGGCTGTTGCCGCACCATCGTCAATCGCGTAGTTGGGGTTATCACAGAACACGGGGGGAGTTGCTGGCGTACAGGCCGTGGTCATACTGGATGGGGTGGCCAGCTCAAGCGAGTTCCTGTCGTGGCTCGTCGGGTGCTGCTGCTGCTGGTAGGGATGGTACTGATGTCTAAAGGATCGCTTGCGAGACAGTGGCCTTTCGGCAGCCGGGTTCGGCTCAGGCTGCTGTTGCATCTCCACGTATGGAACCGCATGCAGTATGTCGTTACTAGCATCAGAGTGCACCGCCGCGTCCTCTGCGTCCGTCACCATTGTAGCTGCCGAAACCAGAGAACTCGCAGCATGAGCCTTCGTAGAGCCACCAGGGCTGGTATCCACAATAATTCCCTGTGCGTACAAGCTAGCGTTACTGCGGCGAGTCATAGCGACCTCCTCATAGTACTGCGATAACACGCACACAGATCCCGAACCCGCCGAGGAGAGAGAGGAGTCCGAGAGACAGCCAGGCCAGGCCATCACCCACTCGCCCAGGTGCTGGAGTTCGATAGAATCGACCTTGAGGTCAAACTTTATCATAAACAAAAGCTCCAGCTCCAGCTGGTTCAGCTCAGCCAGCGGAATGCCGCCCACTTTGGAGTACCGCACATTGTTGAGAAAGATATCGGAGTTGAATTTGTGCGCCACCACGATGGCCGACAGAATCAGACGATGGATATTGTAAGGCGATATGGCCAGCGACGGCCGATGGATCTGGGATCGCGTTACCCTATCGAGATAAACGAGGACAGCGAGAACAGAGTCATTTTCAAGTCCGACGTACTTTGATACCCGGTACAGGTAGTCGTGTGCTGATATCGATGGTACGGCTCGACTGTGGAACGGCGTAATGTCTGTGGTGATCGTGCCTAGTCTGGCAATGTTTGCTGCCACGACCGCCTCTATCAGTTTGCCTGCTTGCGCTACCGTTGAGGCGAGCGGTGTGTGCTCAATGTCAAACATGAGCCTTGGCTAATATGGGGGTGTTGAAAGCGGAGATAGCTACCGTCTGCTGTTCTATTCAAAGGCGGGAGAGGATGTATGCGGTTTCGTGTTTGTATGCCAAAGTGAAAACCTCTTTTCTTTTCTATGAGTCGAGTATACTACTTTAAAACAAAAGGTGTCGGGATGAAGAAGAGCAAGTGGCTAGAACAAGGATATGTGGGTTTGCTTTTGTTTAGAGCGGTTGGGGGGAGAAAAAGGGAATGTTTTTTTTGCGGCGATGCAAATGAAGAAAGAAAACAACAACAATAACAAAGACAACAACGAAAAGATTGAGGATAAATGCAAGAAACTCCCTCTCTCAAAGAACTTGTAAAAAAAAATAGAAAGAAAACGGGGGGAAGAGGGCAAGAAAAGTTGAAAGGAAAACAAAAAAAGAGGAGAAAAGATGGTTATTTTTTTACAAACGTTGTTGAACATGTAAAGAGATGGATACGCTCGACACTTAATTCCTTTGGGGGGTGGGGTCTTCTACACCGATGCCCAACAAGCTTCCACGGAATTGCTTGCAAAATGGAAAAGAAGCAGCAGCGATATGTGGGGAGTGGATGGGGAGGTAGAATTCAAAGTCAAATATATGGCTTTTGTGCATAACACACATACACCTCTGCTTTGTTATATAAAAAGGCTAAATGTCCTGGATACAGCCGACACTCCCCCTCATGCGTTTGTCAGCGCTATCTTTGAGCAGTTCCAGTGGTAAGCCAAGGGGTCTAGTAAGGTGGCGGCAGGAACCAGGAGAAAAATAGAAAGATGGCGCAGGAAAAAAAGAAAATAAAACAGAATTAGAAAGAGGAGACGAGAGATGGAAAAAATACTAGCTTGAAAGGAGAAATCTCGCCTTTTCCTTTTAAATAAATCTATCGTGGCAATCCAGGGCACCTGGGCACAGCAAAGAAGGGCAAAGCTAGGCAGAAAAAAGTGCGTGGGCGTCACAATGTTTCGGAGAATACTGCCCTCCTTCCTAATCTTCCTAGGCATGTGCACCAAAATAAATGCTGAAAAATATAAAGTCTTTATAAGCCAAATAAAAATAGTAATAAAATTTTAGTTGCCTCCTATTAGGATTTCTGTTGAAGATTTTCTAAACTGCAATTGCAACCAACCAACCAAGTGTGTTCCAGTGAATTTGGGCCACCTCCCCTTCTATATCTTACACACGCGCCATTGGGACTTTTTTTGCTGCTAGCCACAGCCCTATTGCACGTTTTGATATCCGCAACAGCCAGAGGACAAGAGATAAAGGAAGGGGAAGAAAAGGGCTTTGCTCTACTACTGTTGCGCAGCAGAAAAAGTCGTTTCCGAAAACAGAAGCTAAAGAACAAGAGCAGACCCAATTGAAGAAGAGGTTGGGCACACGAGCCGAACATTAGAAGGAAACCCTGGAAAACTTGATGAATCTCCCTGGGTTATTGATTGGGCAGACCCGTACATGCGAAAAAGGTCCTACATAGCGTACCTCACAGTTGTTGTGGAATTGAGCTGCATTTTGGGATTTCATCTCAAACAGCAGCAGCTCCGCTCTTCTTGCTTGAGAGAGGTTCCTGATTTATTTTTAAACATCTTTTTCGTGCATCCCCAAACCCTGTACTCTTTTTATATTATTTTCCTTTATTTCTAGCTTCAATCTAAACTCACCATATTGTACTTGTCTCAATTGCCTGCAGGATGGCGCACCAAAGCGGAATTCAGGGGTCCTCGGACCTGTCGGCCAAGTTTGTCAATGCGCTCAATAACGAAACCGTACGCGCGCTCAAGGTCAGCATAGTCGGGGAGACACTTGAGGCTACAGGCAATCTCCAGACATCGGGCACATTGGAGGAGGACATGGACCGACTCTACAGTCTGCTCGAGGAAACCGAGCCATGCTACCTCCTTGTGCGGCTAGACAGCGATAGCGGGAGCACAGGAGACGGGACACAGCAGCCAACAGGCAACAGGTGGATGTTCTGCTCCTATGTGCCCGACAGCGCCAAAGTGCGGGCCAAGATGCTGTATGCGTCAACCAAGGCGACGGTAACAAAGACACTGGGCGAATCGTACTTTGTCGACGATATCTTTGGGACCGATGTACAGGACTTTTCGGCCTCCGGATACCGCCGCCATAGACAGCACGTTGATTCGGGCGCTCCCTTGACTGAGCGCGAGGAGGAGATGCAGCGCATTCGCGAGCTCGAAGGGTACTCGGCTGCCGATATGCCAACAATGGATTCGCGTCGAACGCATGTGTCGGGTGCTACGTGTCCGCTAACCGACGGTGCGCGGACCGCGCTATCCGACTACGCGCGGGGCACTGTTAACCTTGTGGTCCTGGCTATCGACCCTCGCTCCGAGACCGTTGATGTGGACCGCGCAGAGACCCTCCAGTCGCACGATGACGTGGCTCTAGCGCTTCCTACCAATGCGCCTAGATTTGTCTTCTACTGGTATGACAGCTCCACCAGTCTATTTGTCTACTCGTGTCCGGCATCGTGCAGCGTGCGCGAGCGGATGGTCTACTCGTCGTTTAGACACGGGCTGCTTACCACTGCGCAGGATCTGCTGGGCGTTGCTGTGCATGCCAAGTTTGAGGTCGATGATCCCAAGGCTGAGCTGACCGCCCAGGCGCTGGCTCAGGAAGTTGCTGACAGAATCCCTGTCGCTCGTGCTGCGGCCTCTTCGATCGGAGGTGCCCAGGTTGCTCCGGCTGCGCAGCCAAGATTCAAGCGCCCGCTTCCGCCAGGCCGTCGCCCTCGCACCTCTACTCCTCCTGCATCTTCCTCTGGCACCAGCTAAAGTTTCTCCCCCTTTTTTGTAGTCATAAAAATCTAGTACGAGCAATAACATTCTGATCAGATCAGATCACCACAGAATGCAGCAACGTATGTGAGCCACTTTGAACACGTAAGTGCTTTCTATAGCCTGTAAAGTGAAAAATAAATCCCATTCATTCGTCATCAGTTAAGACTTGGACTGTTATTCTTTATTCTTATTGCTGTTGATATTCTTTATATCCTCTACCTCACCAACGCCTTTCTCATTCAACGCATTTTTCTTTTTCTCCATCTCTTCTTTTTTCCTAATTAGAAAGGTCAATAAAAAGGGGGAATATACAAGTAAAGATGTTCCTGACACGCTCAGAGTACGACCGAGGAGTCAACACATTCTCGCCCGAGGGCCGTCTCTTCCAAGTCGAGTATGCAATCGAGGCAATCAAGCTTGGGTCGACGGCCATCGGCATCTGCACGAGCGAGGGTGTGATTCTCGCCGTGGAGAAGCGTATAACCAGCCCGTTACTGGTAGCCGATTCGATTGAAAAGATTCTCGAAATCGACAGACACGTGGCATGTGCAATGTCCGGGTTGACTGCCGATTCGCGAACAATGATTGAGTTTGCACGGGTGGAGGCGCAGAGCCATACGTTTGCGTACGAGGAGCCGGTGCCGGTGGAGAGTGTTACGCAGGCCGTTTGCGATTTGGCATTGAGGTTCGGAGAGAGTGCTGATGGTCAGGAGTCGACTATGAGCAGACCGTTTGGCGTGTCGCTGTTGATTGCTGGCGTTGATGAGCGTGGACCGCAGTTGTATCATACGGATCCGTCGGGTACCTTTTTGCACTACGAGGCCAAGGCGATTGGCGCTGGGTCCGAGGGCGCGCAGTCGGAGCTTCAGGAGCAGTACCATAGGGACATCACGCTTGCTGATGCTGAGGTTCTGGCACTCAAGGTGCTTAAGCAGGTGATGGAGGAGAAACTCAGTAACACTAATGTCCAGCTGGCAAAGGTTACTGAGGAGTCTGGGTACCATATCTACAGCAAGGATGAGCTGCAGGAGGTTATTTCCAGGATGTAAGTGATGTGAGCAGAGTGGATCGTGGTTTCCAATCCCAAAGGAGGAGGAATGGAACTATTATCGACAAATGTGGCTGGTTCTATCCTTCCTTTTTTTCTCTCTTTCTTTCTTTCCTTAGTTTCATTCATTCTTTTTTTGATGAGCAATTTTATTTACGTATTTGCTCCAAATGCAGAAAAACAACCATGTGATGGAAAAGTGATGTTGAGTTTGGAATACCGGACGTTGGCCAAAAGCCATAGATGAGGTTTTGTCGGACATTGTCATCAATTGTTTGGTAATGTGGTTTAGCGAGTGCATTTGTGCTGCGACAATTTCCTTCTTTTTTACATCAAGTGGTGTGTCAGTAGATTTGCGCAGAGTGGAGAACTGTGTTTATATGCATATGGGTGGGTGATCTCCTTTTGACATTGCTCACCTTTGTTTATCTTTTTTTTTTTCATCTTGTTGTTATTGTGTTCTACTCTCTGCAATGCAAAAAAAAAACGAATGCCAACCAATGCACCAAACAAAAGTGGTGGTTCTCAGAATGCAAGCAATGCACACAATTATGTTGCTTGATGCATTACCTCTCCTCCACAACATGAAACGTAAAAATTGACAATCCACAAAAAACAAAAAAACTCATCTTGCAGGACCCGATAATATAAAATTTCATTGTAAATAGTAAGGCATCGTGGCTTGCAAATAGACTTGCGGGCTAGGCAATTATTGTTTTGGCCTTGTGAATTATAAGAGAAATAGAAGGTATGAAAATAAAGAAAAAGCTCTATTAGAATATTTGTTGTTAAGAAGGTGAAGGGTGTTTTGTTGTAGGATGCCGCTCAGCGGAGTTCCAAACAGTGTCTGTGCGCCTTCCGCACGCGGCCTTACTTGACTGGCCGATTGCGATCAACAATCAGGCTTTGTAGTCTCGTGGCAGGTGGAGAAGCCTTGCATTTATTATTGGTGTTGCGCTCGGCCCATCCCGATTATCTAACCATTGTCCATATGATGTCCTCCAGAAGAGAAAAAAAAGGTACAAAAGGGGAATAAGATAAAATTGGAGCAGATTCCATCGCCCATGGCACTTTTGTTTAGGTCTTAAGATTTGGGCATCTTTTCTTTTTTATTTCAGCTATACTAATATCAAAGTAAGCATAATAACCATATCTTTATCATATATTGCTTTAAGGATGTTGCTCGCAATCGATATTCCTGGGTATCTTACGCTATCCAATGTTCTTTGTGGCCTGTGCGCATACGCTGCATGGAAAGTATTTTACGCGCTTTATTTCTCTCCACTACGCAATGCACCTGGCTCCTTCTGGACACGCATCAGCAATCTTCCTTTGCTGATTGCTGAAATGCGCGGAGTGGGACGTGAGTTTATGCTCAGGCATTACAAAAGATATGGAAGTGTGTTTGTGCTGGAGCCCAAGAAGATAGCAATATGTGATCCGGACGATTGTGCAACGGTTCTAGGCTCGCATGCGTTTTTAAAGGACAAAAAGTACGGAAACGTCGACTTTATTGAGCCAAATGTGTTTTTGACTCGTGATCCCACGCTCAATAAACAGCGAAGGAGACAGATTGGACCTGCATTAAGTACCAACAATCTGCTTAAGATGGAGGACGTCGTTCTGGCAGCTGGCGCTAAACAGCTTCTGGCGAAGTGGGACAAACAGCTGGCTGAAAGCGATAACGGCAAGGCGGTTATCTGCTACCATTACGATTTCGTGCTGTTGACATTTGACATTATTGGGACCCTCGGGTTTGGACAGTCGCATAGATCACTGACCTCGGGAGACAGACAAATCACGCACTGGGTCAAGCAGTCGTTTAATCTTCTGTTTGTCCAATTCATCTTTCCAAAGCTGGCAAAGTCATGGTTGTTTAAAAACGTAATTGGCAAGACGCTTCACAGCGACGTAGATAACTTTATCAGGTTTTCCAGTCGTGCAATTGAGAAGCGCAAGACACTGCTTGCGGCGAAAACTGCTGACAATGGCGAGAAACCAAACGATATCTTGCAGTCATTTATTGATGCCCAGGACAGCGAGTCACAGCTAAGCATGACCCCCAGTCAAGTTGTCACCGAGACTATCATTAGCATGCTGGCTGGATCAGATACCAGTTCCAACACGCTGAGCTTTACCATTCACTTGCTGCTAATGCATCCACAGCACCTGCGGCAGGCCATCGAGGAGGCGCGCTCTGCATTTGAGCGCACTCATGTTATCACGTATACAGAGGCGCTTAAGAGTCTGCCATTTCTTGAAGCCTGCATGTACGAGTCAATGCGGCTGCTGCCAGTTAGCACCAATCTGCCTAGATGCATGCCGCGCGGAGGGACGGTGATCCAGGGCCATTTCATTCCCGAGGATCACACTTGTTCGGTGAGCACTTTGTGCTCCAACGTAGATGAGAGCTTGTGGGGAAACCAGCCACTTGCCTACAATCCGCAGAGATTCATTCAGAATCCTGCTCTAAAGAAACGAATTATGACCTTTAGTATGGGTGTGCGTGGGTGTCCTGGTCGCAACCTTGCGGTAATAGAGATCCTAACAACACTAGCGAACATTATAATGCTTACAATTTGGAGATTCCTGAGAACTCGTTGTTTACGCCAGATCGCGTTGATAAACAAACTGGCCTTTCTGTACTTATGCTCGGAGCAAGCGGTATTACTTACGTGCCTCGCTTTCCTGACCGCGACTGCAATGTAGTGGTTCCCAGACGCACTGATTAAACTTGGTGCTTAGCTACTTTTTCTTTTAAAAACAATATCAGAATGGCTAATTAATCTTTAAACCAAACATTATCCGTTAGTTGAATCTTACTCTGGAACTCCTTTAAGATATCTTTTTAACACATTACCTCCATACGGGTTAATTAATATATTCAGTAATATATTAATTCTTAGATTAGCTCAGTTTAAAAAAGCACAGTTATATTCAGCTAAACTAGTATTATTTTAGTTAGCTAATCTATTTTAATAAATACTGTAGATTCTGTCTATATAACATAAATTGATCAGATATGCCTTTTTATGTTAGTTATTTAGACATATTACTTTAAAGACCAAAGAAGTATAACATTTTGGTTGCACATTATTATATGTAATGGTCTTAGCAGTTACCAATTTCACAAGAATTCTATTTGTTGTTAATAAAAAGCAATGGTATATAAATTTAATAATGTAGCAGTTAGCATGGGTTAATTAGACAAGCATATCTGGTAGTAGGTTACGAAGTTAGCTTAATTTCAATATGTGCACAAAGAGTTGACAAAAAGCAATATTAATCTAAACGTATTTGAGTGTACTTTGGTGGCCCGAAAACTTACCCAAGAAGCAACACAGTATTAAATATATTAATTAATTAATGTGGGTAAGGATACGTTAAAAGATATCTTAAAGATGAGACAGGATTCCAGAGAAAGATCCAGCTTACGAAATGCGGTTTGGCTCAAAAATAAAGAAACCGAGGTATCAATTCTAATCAACGCGCTTGGAGGCCACCGCATTGCAGTCACGGTCAGGGAAGCGAGGCACATAGGTGATGCCGCTCATTCCAGGCATAAACAATGGAATGCCAGTACGCTCATCAACACGATCTGGCGTAAACAGCGAGCCCTCAGGGATTTCCAAATTATACGCATTAACAATGTTTGCTAGTGTTGTCAGAACCTCCATCAGCGCAAGATTGCGACCAGGACACCCACGTACACCCATACTGAAGGTCATAATACGTTTCTTGAGAGTAGGATTCTGAATGAATCTCTGCGGGTTGTAGGCAAGAGGCTGGTGGCCCCACACACGCTCATTCACGTTGTAACACACTGCGCTTACCGTGCAAGTGTAATCCTCCGGAATAAAGTGGCCCTGTACTACAATTCCCCCGCGCGGAATGCATCGAGGCAAATTGCTGCTAACTGGCAGCAGCCGCATCGACTCATACATGCAGGCCTCAAGAAACGGTAGATTCTTGAGTGCCTCCGCATATGTGATAACGTGGGAGCGCTCAAAAGCAGAGCGTGTCTCTTCGGTAGCCTGCCGCAAGTACTGGGGATGCATTAGCAACAAGTGAATGGTAAAGCTTAGCGTATGGGAGCTGGTATCCGATGCAGCCAACATGTTGATGATGGTCTCCGTGACAACTTGACTGGATGTCATGTGTAGCTTAGACTCACTGTCCTGGGCATCAATAAATGACTGCAGAATATCGTTTGGTTTCTCGCTATTGTCAGCAGTTTTCGCCGCAAGCAGTGTCTTGCGCTCCTCAATTGCACTGCTTGTAAATTTTATAAATTCATCTACGTCGCGGTGGAGCGGCTTGCCAATCGTGTTTTTGAATATCCATGACTTTGCTAGCGGCTTTGCGGCAAATTGGAAAAACATGAGCTCAAGCGCCTGCTTGACCCAGTGCGTAATTTGTCTGTCTTCCGAAGTTAGTGATCTATGCGTCTGTCCAAACCCGAGGGTTCCAATAATATCAAAGGACAGTAGCACAAAATCGTAATGATAGCAGATTACCGCTTTGCCGTTATCACTTTCAGCTAGTTGCTTGTCCCACTTTGCTAGAAGCTGTTTAGCGCCAGCTGCTAAAATGACGTTCTCCATCTTAAGCAGATTGCTGGCACTCAATGCAGGTCCAATCTGTCTCCTCCGCTGTTTATTGAGTACCGGGTCACGGGTTAGAAACACGTTTGGTTCAATAAAGTCAACATTTGCATATTTTTTGTCCTTTACATACGCATGCGACCCTAGAATTGTTATACTATCGTCTGGGTCGCACACTGCTATTGTTGTGGGCTCCATCAGAAAAACTTCACCATACTTTTCGTAGTGCCAGAGCATAAACTCGCGCCCCATTCCGCGCATGTCTGCTATTAGCATTGGAAGCTTGCTGATGCGTGTCCAGAAGGAACCTGGTACGTTGCGTACTGGTGAGAGATAGAACGCATAAAATATCTCCCACGCAGCGTATGCGCACAGGCCGTAAAAAACATTGGATAGCGTAAAGTACCCAAAAATATTGGTTAAAACTAACATTATTACGGCACAGGATGTTAGATACGTAGTTATTATTCTTACTTTAATATTAGTATAGCTGAAAAATAAGTAAAAAAATTAAGTCCTAAACAAGAAGATACGGGCGGTGGAATCTGCTCCAATGCCATATCTTTTCTTTTGTATCTTTTTTCCACCCCTAAAGGATATCACAGGGGCAAAGGGTGGATAATAGGATAAGCCAAACGAAATGTCAATAATAAAACTGCATATTATTTCATCCTGTAAGTTAGCTTTGCTTTTTGTGAATTGTCAATTTTACGATTCATGTTGTGGCGAGCAGGGTGTGCATTAAGCGACAGAATGCAGGTAAGTGAGAGGTGATGCAAAGAAGGTGATCACCCATTCGTGTGCATAGGAGCTCAACATTTTGCTTTGCACAAATCTGCTGATACACCACTTGACGTAGGAAAAAACATTTACATAGCACAAAACGCATATGTTAAACGACATTACTTGAAAAGCCATGACAATATTCGACAATATCTCATTTTTGTCCTTTTGGGCAATGTTCGTTATTCCAAATGCAACATTTTTTTCTACCACATGGCTTTTCCCTGCAATTAGAGTAAATCCTCAGATAAACTTGCACAATAAGGAAATAAAAATTAAGAAATGAAAAAGAGAAAGAAATAATAGAACCCGCCATATATGTTAAGAAAAGATGTTTCTCCATTAATACCTTTTCTCAAGGATTAGAAACTACAGCTTCTTGCTCAAAGCTAGATCACATCCTGAAAATAACATTGAGCATGTTAGAGCACCAACGCAAGTGATTCATACTAATTAAACTCCTAAACTAATAGCAATTATAGGCTTAAGAGCATATTAAATTTTAGCTATTTATTGCAAATAAAAATGATATTAAAAGGCGTTATAAAAGAGTAAACGTTTTCTTCGGCATTGGCAAAGTCCATGCTACCAAGATAATAATCCTTCATACAGGCATAGTTGTCTTCACTTGTTGGTTGACTTGATTTTACAAATGAGTTTATACTTGAACAATATTATTTTTTGTCACAAGTGGTGTATCAGCAGATTTAAACAGTGCGGAATGTTGGGTTTCTGTACAAAGGGATGGATGGTCTCCTTTTGGCATCACTTCCTTATCTGCATTCTGTCTTTTTCTGCTCCATTCACTGCAACCTAATAAAACTAATGTCAAATACTCCTTTAATAAAGTGGTGTGCTCTCAAAACAGAATGCAAATGATGTGCGTACTTTTATTGCCGAATGCAACCTCTTCTACACAACATGAAATGTAAAGCTGACAATGGTCAGATGTATACTAATTTGATAAGCTTGGCACAATGTAATCTTATTATTGTGATTGGCCCATCTGATTATCCAACCATTGTCCATATGATGATTTCCAGGGGTGGAAAAAAGGTCCAAAAGATCCAAAAGGGAAAGACATGGAATTGGCGCATATTCCGCCGCCCGTAGCTTTCTTGTTTAATCTTTCATCTTTTATTATTACTTTTTCTTCTATTGATACTACTAAAAAGACTAATATAATAAAATCTTCTATCTTCTGCCGTAAAGGATGTTAGTTGCAACCGACATTCTTGAACACTTTAGAGTATCCAATGTTCTCTATGGCTTGGGCGCATACGCTGCATGGGAGGTATTCTACGCGCTCTATCTCTCACCACTGCGCAATGTACCTGGCTCCTTCTGGACACGCATAAGTAAGCTTCCAATGATGATAGCAGATATTCGCGGAACGGGGCATGAGTTTATGCTCTGGCACCACAAAAAGTACGGGAGCATATTCGTGATGGAGCCCAAGAAGATAGCAATATGTGATCCGGACGATTGTGCAACGGTTCTAGGCTCGCATGCGTTTTTAAAGGACAAAAAGTACGGAAACGTCGACTTTATTGAGCCAAATGTGTTTTTGACTCGTGATCCCACGCTCAATAAACAGCGAAGGAGACAGATTGGACCTGCATTAAGTACCAACAATCTGCTTAAGATGGAGGACGTCGTTCTGGCAGCTGGCGCTAAACAGCTTCTGGCGAAGTGGGACAAACAGCTGGCTGAAAGCGATAACGGCAAGGCGGTTATCTGCTACCATTACGATTTCGTGCTGTTGACATTTGACATTATTGGGACCCTCGGGTTTGGACAGTCGCATAGATCACTGACCTCGGGAGACAGACAAATCACGCACTGGGTCAAGCAGTCGTTTAATCTTCTGTTTGTCCAATTCATCTTTCCAAAGCTGGCAAAGTCATGGTTGTTTAAAAACGTAATTGGCAAGACGCTTCACAGCGACGTAGATAACTTTATCAGGTTTTCCAGTCGTGCAATTGAGAAGCGCAAGACACTGCTTGCGGCGAAAACTGCTGACAATGGCGAGAAACCAAACGATATCTTGCAGTCATTTATTGATGCCCAGGACAGCGAGTCACAGCTAAGCATGACCCCCAGTCAAGTTGTCACCGAGACTATCATTAGCATGCTGGCTGGATCAGATACCAGTTCCAACACGCTGAGCTTTACCATTCACTTGCTGCTAATGCATCCACAGCACCTGCGGCAGGCCATCGAGGAGGCGCGCTCTGCATTTGAGCGCACTCATGTTATCACGTATACAGAGGCGCTTAAGAGTCTGCCATTTCTTGAAGCCTGCATGTACGAGTCAATGCGGCTGCTGCCAGTTAGCACCAATCTGCCTAGATGCATGCCGCGCGGAGGGACGGTGATCCAGGGCCATTTCATTCCCGAGGATCACACTTGTTCGGTGAGCACTTTGTGCTCCAACGTAGATGAGAGCTTGTGGGGAAACCAGCCACTTGCCTACAATCCGCAGAGATTCATTCAGAATCCTGCTCTAAAGAAACGAATTATGACCTTTAGTATGGGTGTGCGTGGGTGTCCTGGTCGCAACCTTGCGGTAATAGAGATCCTAACAACACTAGCAAACATTGTTAACGCTTATGACTTGGAAATTCCCAAGGACTCGTTGTTTACGCCAGATCGCGTTGATAAGCAAACTGGCCTTCCTGTGCTTATACCCGGATTAAGCGGCGTTACCTTTGTGCCTCGCTTTCCTGACCGTGACTGCAATGTAGTGGTTTCCAAACGCGCTGACTAAATTTAATGCCTCTGTTTTTTTCTTTTCAAAACAATGTCGAGACGGGTAATCACTATGTGGGCCAATCCATATTCCGTAAGCTGAATCTTACTCTACAATCCTATCTCGTCTTTGATATCTTTTCAACATATCACCCCATGTGGGTTAATTAATATATTCGATGTCATGTTACTCCCATTGAATCTCCCGATAGGAAACATAAATGTACGATATCTAATATCAACTAACTACAAAAAACATCTCTCTTGTATCAGCAAAACGAATCGACTGCAGCCTCAAGAACATCCACAAGCATTTCCAGCCCTTCCTCATCTATATCCTCTTCCTTGCGGAGCCTATCAAGATCTGTTCCGAACCCTGTGGTTACATGGTCCATGTACAATGCTTTGAACTTTTCTTTGGTTGTCCGATCTGCGTCCATTAGCGATGATGTTTTTTGCTGGTGCATGAGGTCTAGGTTTGTTGCTACGTGCGGTGCCAACCCTTGCTTAATTGTTTGTACTTGTGATAATGCTGTTTTTTGCTCTTTGATGTGCTTTTTAGCGTTCGGTGGGAGATCGTCGTCGGTTTGTGGATCAGAGGATGAATCCGAGGACGAGTCAGAGTTTGAGTCAGAGTTTGAGTCAGAGCTGTTGCTGTTGCTGTCACTGTCGCTGCTACTGTCAGTGTCCGAATCAGACGACTCAGAACTAGAGCTTGACGACAAGTCAGACTCTGAGCTGCTATCGCTATCACTATCGCTATCACTGCTACTATTGTCGTCAGAGCTTGACGATGAGTCCGACGAGTCAGAACTACTTTCACCTTCGCTACCGCTAGTACTACTGCTGCTGCTCACGTTGCCACTGCGCTTTCTTTTCGTCGATACCCTTGATTTAGCGGCTGCGTTTATGTTCTTTCCTGTGCCATCTTTTGGTACTTTTTCTTTGATCCTTCTTGTCTTGTCTGGCACCTTTGTACTTTTTTTGCTCTTGCTTACACCCTTTTCCTTTTTGTCCGCCGATTTGCTACCCATTATGCTAATATGAACACTAAAACACACCTCTTTTCTTGACTTAATAAATAGTAAGAAAAATAAGCAAACAAACAAAACGAGAACCGTGAACGAAAAAGATGGATGTTTAGTGTGCATGAAAAAAGTAAAAAAATGTCAGTACCATTCAGTAGCTTTTTTTCCAAAGGCTTAATTTGATTAGTTTCTAATCATCACTCTGAGCAAAAATAACGTGACCTCAGCATAATTCAATATTCGATTTTGTTTCTTTCTTTTTTGTTTTCGCGTGTTTCCATTCTAACACATTTGTTTATTAGTTTCAATTCTGTTTATATAATATTGTGTACATAAAAATATACCTTGCAAAACAAAATGGATACTGCGGCACAGACCACTCATGAAACCGGAGGAGCAGCAGCAGCAGAGCCTTCTGTATCGATGAAAGCCAACACCACACCACTGTCCAAAGCAGTCCCAGGAGCACCTGCCGTGGACATGACAAGAACCCTGGCAATCCAACAGGAGCAGGCAGAAGTGTACCGTCGGTTGCTGGAAACCCTGTTGCTGTCTGAGCAGGAGTCCGCCGCACTGTTCCCCGATCTGTCAAAATCACTAGTCGCGCATATTGGCACGCTTCAGCAGCTTAAAGACGATTTGCAGGATATATTTACGAGGATCAGGGCCCTCAAAATGCATTTCCGCGAAAAGCATCCAGAGATATTTGATTACGTTCAATCACTCCATGTTGAGGAACTGGATGACGATGATGATGCTAGTAATGGTGCTAGTTTGTAAATTATAGTTTGTGGCATTGCATGTTTCCTCCTTTTCTTTAATGAAACATTATAATTGGCATTTATCTATTCTCTATAGAGAATGGCATAAAAGGGGAGAAGGAAAAGCAGCTAGTCAGGGGACAACAGATTTCTCTTGAAATAATAAAGTATGAGAAAGATTGATAAAGGATCTAAGATTGTTAGAAACGGGGGTTTATGCGGGCCATGTACACGCATGCAGTGATTCCAACTAGCTGGAGGACCCCCGAAACCCTATTTGATGTGGCAGCGCTTCCATTTTCCTTGCTGGCGCCATCGGTATCCGACGCATCGGCATCAGCGGCGTTAGCAGTGTCCTTATTGTCTTCATCATCAGAGTCGGCGTCTGAATCCGAGCCAGCACCATCTGTTGTGGTTAGCGCCTCGTCCGAGCTTACCGTTGTTAGATTGACAGCCGTTTGCTCATCGCCAGACAGCGTGTCATCAGACACCGACTGGTCGCTCACCGCCTCCTCGTAGGAACTCGCTTGTTCGATACTCTCTGCGCTTGCATCATCATCGTCGACATTGGTTGGGGAGGACTCGAGTGGAATGTTGTTTTTGTCAATAACAAACGGAATCAACTGTCCGTTATCGCCAGTAGCCAGCGAGATAACAATGGTTCTTGTGCCAGCAGCGTCTGGGGCTGCCAAACCGGTTAGTGTTAATGCAGATATGCCAACCAGGGCAAAGCTAACCGTACGTATATTGAACATTTTGTAATTTCTATTAATGTCGATACTATATATTCAAAAATGGTACAATAATAAAAATGATATTTGCTTATTTCCTTGGATGTGTACAAAGTGTATTAAGATAAAACTGTGAAAAAGGAAAAAGTGAAAACACGGTATTTTCTTGCTATTAGCTTTTCTTTTTCTATATTTTCCAATTCGCATATATTACTATTAAAAAGAGGGGAGGCAAATGTTGAGGCGTATACTGTTGTGCATTAACAAAATAAAAGAGAATAGGAAAAAGTGCACTAGCGTATAATAATAATAATCAGCATGAAAATACATGGCTATTTGCAGCAAAAAAGGAGGGAACGAACAAAAATGTGGCAACATGAGTTTTTTGGTGTGGTAAATAAGCATGGCTTTTCCTTTTGAAGAGGCGTTTCAACCTGTGTGTGTCAGTTTTGTAATATTCTGACATGCCATTAGCGGCCCTTGCATTCAATGTATGAAATAATGGCTAAAGAAAAGCATACAATTTGCTGATCCCTTATTCCAATACATAGTGTGCTAGGCATTTGGAAGAGGAACATGCAAATACTCCCCCCTACGTTTGAAAATGCCATAAATTGCAGTTTACTGCGACAGATGTAGAGTCTGTTATGTTTGCTCATCTTGGGTTTTAAATATTACAAGTTACTGCTAGCAATTAAATAAATAAATAAAAGCCGTTGTGTAGAGTACAAAGAGATAATGGAATAAAATAAAATGATGAAATCAAGAGACTGGATCAGCGTCCGCAGTGCTATTCATGCGCAACACATGCTGTTCTTCATCATCGATCCAGGCTAGTAACTGGATACCGGTCTTATTAACATAGCGCCACATCCTCAGGTACCAAGGGATCGCACAGAGGGCCATAAAGATGACGCCCAGCATGGGGGCCAGATAATAGGGCACGCCGGGGTCCTTTTTCCCGGGAACGGTGGCTGGCGGGTAGAACTGCAAGACACCCAGAGCAAGCGATAGGGCGCCAAACATAAAGGCCAGAATAAGCGATGACCTGTACCGTCTAAGTGGGTAGGTGGGTAACCGGCGACGCAGTAATATAACGCCAAATGCGGTTAATGCGTAAAAGTACCACATGCCCTCCTGCACCAGATCAACCAGGAGATCAAAAGCTCTGCCTGGAGGCGGGGCAAATAGGAAGATAAGCGACAGGGCCCAGATGATAACCATAGCGTAGACGGGGGTACCGAAACGCGGATGAATCTCGCCCAACACAGCACCATATGGAATAAACCCTGTTTTACCCGCGGTGTACATCAACCGTCCGCCGCCAAAAAGCTCAGACATCACCACGCCCAGTATAGACAATCCAATACAGATCGGGAGGATCACCTGGCCCACGGTTTTCCCAAACAGCTTGTCCATGAACTGGGCAGCCAAAAGCGTGCCATTATCAATGTCCTCCAGCGGGATGACGCTAAAGTAGGCAACGTTTGCCAGTACGTACATTACGCCCAATGTGGTCATTGCCAGACCAAGCGAGAGCGGGAGGTTGCGTTTGACATTACGCACCTCGCCCACCACGTATCCGACGTTGCTCCAGCCCTCCCACGACCAGAATAATCGGGTCATGGCCGAAGCAAACGACTGCGCATCCACACGGGTGCCGTGGAACCCGCGCGACCAGTTGGTTCCCGATGATCTTTCGATGGCGCCAACCATAAGCAAAAACCCGCTGATGCTGACCACGGCAAGCGTCGCCATCTTGACCAGCGCAAAGAAATTGAGCATCCGGAGGGACCACCGCACAGACACGATGTTAAGCGCCATCATCGCAGTCATCGTAACAGCGCCAATCCCACGCAGCAGGTAATCTTTGGACTCGATGAACTCCTGTCTTCCGGCTGCAAAGAAAAAGTACTGAGCAAATATAGCCACGTTTGCAGCAATCGCCGCGGGACGACAGAAGAAGGTGACGGAGTACGCCATGACCGTAGCCACCAGGGCCCGGGGATGCCGGTACGAGTGCGCCAGGTACCGGATCATCCCACCGTTCTGCGGGAACATCGTACCCAGCTCTGCGCTTGCCAGTGCGCCGCCCAGCGAGAACACTCCCGATAACGCCCACAGAATAAGCGCCATCGACGGGGTGCCGCACAAAAGGGCTACGGAGGCCGGCGTGGAGAATATACCCGACCCTACCACCTGCCCAACGATTATCGAGGACGCCGAGAGGAGTCCTATTTCCTTGCGCAGACCCTCGTCCGATATACTTGGCGGCTTAGCACCGTCGGCACCATCATCGTCCTCGGCGGGATCTCCTCCGCCTGGCGCATCCTCCTCGACGCTTGGCGGAGCAATGCGGATGGAGTCAAATGAGCCGTGGAGCTCTGGGCGGTTGCTGGCGCCGTTTGGAAGAGGCGTGTACACAGCAGTGGACATATGCGAAAAAAAAAACAAAGTAAAAAGGATGCTTTGTTTTCCGCTCGTTCAAAAAGAATGGACACCAAGGAAGAAAGGAACAAAAAAAGATAAATAGGATATCCCAAGCGAATGAAGAGAAATACAGCGGAAAATGAACTGATGGAAAAAAGTGAACCAACAACAACAGTGGGTGAGATGAACCCAGATTGCACAAGCCACGTGTCCTCAATCAAGCGGTTCTTTTTTTTTTTCTTGCTCCTGACATGCAGCTGAAAAAAGAAGCACACAGCAGGTATGTGCAAAAATGAATGCTAGCTGTTAGCAAAAAGAGCAAAGAAGAGGAAGAGGAAGCTTTCAAGACAATAAAGAACATGTAGCGTTCATTCTGCAAAGGAAAACTCACTTTAAGATGAAAATGTTATTTATTGTTGACACCCGCGCATGCATGCTTGTCTTGCATCTTTATTTTTCCCCTTCTTTTTCTTTCTCTCTTTCTCTCCCCCCTTTTTTTATTTATTTATATTTTTCTCGCTCTTCTTTGGTGTAATTTTCTTGTTATATTTACCGGTCCTTTCCTCCTTCTTACAAACCTTTACACTAGCTATTGCTACAACAGCACACGCCTTATTTTCCTATTTCTTCGAATTCCGCATTTGTAAGAAACCTCCCCTCTGCACATTTCTTGTACTCCGTTCGTTATATGCAATAGACAAAGCTGCAAAAAGAAAAACACCAGAGAAGCAGCACGGTTCTGTTTTTCTCTTCAGCACATAGAAGCAAGTAAGCATGAGGACTAGATTGGTTGGATCGACAGTGTTGGCTGGACTGGTGGTGGCAGGCGCCTCGACAGATGCAGATAATTATAAGCAACAGCAGCATCGCATGGCCAAGGTAGGGCAGTGGATGGAGCTGGCGGCGCGTGAGACAGCGGTTGTTCCACACACGCAGACGGATCCCAACTACGAGTACGCGGCTGTCAAGTTTGCAGGCGACCGCGTGGAGCAGGCGGCGCGAGAACACGCAGCAGCTACGGGATGGGAGGACGCAGGGCCGCTCGGGTCGCTTCCTGGGTACCGTGTGTTCCGGCAGCGCAGAGACAGCAATAGCAACAGCAGCAGACGAGTGCGCAGACGCAGTGCACGCGCATTGAAGGATGCTGGGCCCGATGCGGCAGTGGAACACGTGGCCAGGTTGGATGGAACGGAAAAGCGGCTGTTCAAGCGCAGCGTGCCGCGCAACGAGACTGCAGCGTTTGGCGGCACGGGCAGCGATGTAGCGTGGCACGACATCGCGGATCCGCTGTACACGACGCAGTGGCATCTGATAAACACTGACAACCCAGGCAGCGACATCAACATCACGGGCGTGTGGAAGAGCGGTGTGGCAGGCGCCGGCGTGACTGTTGCGCTGATCGACGACGGCCTGGACTATACTAGCGAGGATCTGCTGGAGAACTTTGACTACGGTGGATCGTACGACTTCAACGACCGCACAAAGCTGCCGACGCCGCGGCTAAGCGACGACTACCACGGCACACGGTGCGCCGGGCAGATTGCGGCGGCGCGCAACGATGTGTGCGGCGTGGGCGTTGCGTACGGCGCGCGTGTGGCGGGAATCCGCATGCTGTCGAAGGAAGTCACGGATCAGGACGAGGTGCTTGCGCTCAACTACGCGATGGACACAAACTGGATCTACTCGTGCTCGTGGGGCCCCAACGACGACGGCAAAACGGTTCAGGCGCCCGACCGCGTGGTGGAGGATGCCTTTATCAACGGCGTAGAGAACGGAAGAGGTGGACTTGGGTCGCTGTTTGTCTTCGCAACCGGCAACGGCGGATCGTCCCACGACAACTGCAACTTTGATGGCTACACCAACTCTATCTACACCATTTCGATTGGCGCCATCGACCACCGCGATCGCCACGCCTACTACAGCGAGCAGTGCAGCGCGCATCTGGCCGTCACGTACAGCAGCGGCGACGGCAAGTACATTGTCACCACCGACCTCGGCCTGCGCTCGTGCACCGCCAAGCACGGCGGAACGTCGGCAGCTGCACCGCTGGCAGCTGGTATCTACGCGCTGGCACTGTCTGTGCGGCCTGATCTGACGTGGCGCGATGTGCAGCATCTGACGGTGCGCACCGCAATTCCCGTCGACACCGCCGACGGCGACTGGGACAACGTTGCCGCCGGACGCCGCTACAACCACAAGTACGGCTTCGGCAAGATGGACGCCGGACGCATTGTTGAAGCTGCGCGCTCCATGGCGCATGTCGGCCGCCAGACACGCATTGAGATGCCGCGCGACGCCGCCGATGCCGCCATTCCGCCGCTCGCAGCGTCTGGCGCGCAGAGCTCGCCGCTTGTGCGCTCAGTCGAGATCACGCCTGCGCAGGTGGCCAATGCGCACATGAAGCGCGTGGAGCACGTGACGGTTGTTGTTGATATGGATCACCAGTACCGCGGCAACGTCGAGATTCTGCTGGAGTCGCCGAGTGGCGTGCGCTCGCAGCTGGCGGCCGTGCGCAACCTCGACAGCAGCACGCAGGGCCTGCGCGCCTGGAAGTTCATGAGCGTCAAGCACTGGGACGAGGCTGCTGCCGGCAAGTGGTCGCTGCACGTGCGCAACGCCTACAAGCCCGGATTCACCGGCACGCTGCGCGCATGGCAGCTCACTGTCTACGGCGAGAGCTCCGATCCTGAGCCCGAGCGCAAGGTGCCTGGAAACACTACTATTCCGCTGCCACATCCACCATCGCCTCCGCCTGTTGCTGGCGAGGGCTCCCGCACCGACACAGTCAACTCTTCACTGGGCACCATCCGCACCAGCGTAGCCGCCATCATGAACTTTGGTTTCTTTGCCACCGGCGCCGTAGTCAGCGCCCTGGCTGTGCTCTTCTTCATGCGCCGTCGGGAGCGCAAGCTAGCTTCTATGCGCTGGACTCCGCTCGATCCTATTGATTCCACGCCCGGCCGTTCGCGTCTCAGCATCCCCGACGATGACGAAGATGTTGCTGTGTTTGATTTTGAAGATAGGGTTGGCGCACTGTCCTCCTCTAGCACCCAGGCTGTCCGCCCGCCACCTTCCTCTAAGAAGGACTCCCGTCAACACAACTTGTCTGCTCAGCGCGGCGAGTTTGCCATTGCCAGCAGCGATGATGATGACAATGATGACGACGACGATGACGATGCTACTGCTGGAAACAGAACGCATGCCAATGCCAGCCAGGACTCGCACGGGTCGCGTGAGGATGACCGTCTCATGTAAAGGCACTCTCCCTCTTTGCCGAGAAAACACTGTCTTGTCATTTGTATTCATCTATCGGATAAAACTCAAAGGAGCAAACACATCTAATTCTACAAAGATTCCCAAATATTTTTTGCTGTTTGTTGTTTGTTGGTCGATAAATGTTTATGTAATAAAATGAAGAAAATATCCGAATACATGTAAAGCTGAGGTTGACAATATCCTTTTGCTTCATTCACGCTTGACAACGTGCGGGCTGGATGTTTTGCAGAATATGCTTTTGACTCTGAGTTAGTTCCATAACATCTTCAGTGCTTCTGTAATATGATGATGACCATATATCAACACCAACCAAACGCCGATTCGATTGACGTCTAGCATATGCACAAAATAAATAAGTAAAAAAAGACATTTATGTGGCTGAAATAATAAAAGAAGCGAAAAACAGGGCGTGATCATTAAGCAAGACGCCACCATGCAGGAAAAGCATGGTTAATGTTGTGAGCTGAATAAAATAATTTACGTATCTTGCCCGTTCACGAGACAAAACTGTCTTCTTGACCAACAATCTCTACTCGACCAAGAGAGAAGGAGAGAGGGGGCTGTTTGGTTGACTACGTCTGTCAGAAGACTTTATTTGTTACAATATAGCCAACTAACAAACCACCTGCTTATTCTGTTGTAGCAAGTCAACGGAAAAAGCTTTTTTTTCTTAACGCACGCGCCATTTTACACTTGGCACTGCCGCACAAATGAAAAAACAATGGAGCATCGCCTTTTTTCTTATTTTTCCCAATTTGTATAGCCTGCAACGTCACTTTTTTAAGCGTCATTTGTTTACCTGTGGGGGGATGGATGAAATGGGTGGTGGTTTTATACGTTTTATGCGTGCATTTGTGGTGGTCGAGCCCCTTGGTTCTGCTAAAACATAATTGCCAATGATGCTCTAGTTTTGCTTAATTAAAGAAAAAACGTAACAGATAAAGAACGTTGTGAATAAGAAAATGCACAACATTCTCACATTCTTTTCCCTTCATCATCAGCCAAAGGTTTTTTCCCGCTCTTTTCTCCTTCTTTGGCTTTATTCGCACTTACGTTTTTATCTCTGCACATCTTTTTTTCCACTGTGACTGTTTGCTGCTTTTTGCACATCATTTTCTCTTTAGTTTTTTCTTTCTCATTACCAAAGCGCACAACTCACTAACCCCCCAAAAAGTAATAATTAAGGGCCTTCTGCATCAATTTATTACGCCAACGAAAATCTTAGTTGAATGTAAAGGGGATAATCCCTATTTCATTCCCCCTCCTCTTCTCCTTCTTCCTCTTCTTTTTATATGGTGCTCCTATTCTTATGGTCTTCTTATCCTTTGCCTAGTCTATCGGCTCTGTACACATTCTCTCTTTTTCTATTTCTCTTATCTCGCAATCGCTATATCCTTTTCTTGTTATACGCTTATTCCTACTTGTCAACTACAATACTATTGTCTTTCAAAGTCCGCACTTTTTCCTCCTTGGTGAACTTTCTTTCTCCCCTCTGCTTTCTTCTTACTCCCGCACATTCGCCTCTAAACCCTTTGCTCTATTATCCTTTGTATTGCTTTTCTTCTGACACATATATCTAAATATACATCAGTATTATCAAAAAAAAACGAACAACGTCAAAAAGAAACCCGAAACAAGTGTGGCGACAACGGCGAGTCTAGCTCGTACCAAAATTATTTTTTCCCTTCTCCCATCAAAGTGTCAACTATAAGCTTATTCTTCTCTTTCCTCCTTACCTCTATATTATTCTCCTTTTTCTCATCATACTCTCTTTTAGTTTTATATACTCCATTCTTTTCCATCTTGTATTCATTTACCTTGGTATTGTCAAAAGGGAAAGGAAGGCAAGAGAGGGGATCTGTATGTGGCTTGGTTCTTTTTTTCAGTTACTTTTTTCTATACACTATTTCCATCTAAACTCCCTTCACTCCTCCCTTACTTTGTCTCCACATTTTTTTCCTTAAAGCTACTCATCTCTCCTCTTTTCTTTGTTACAAAAGCTTAAAGTCCTTATTACTCTTTTTTTGTTTGCTTTCCTTTATTAGCCACTCATTCTTCTTATGAGTAGAGGCTTATACAACAGCAATAACAACGGCGCCAAACTCAATGGCTACTATATTGATGTTATGCCCTCCATAATGGATAAGCCCGAAACAATTGTTAAACTTGGAGAGGAAAACACCTGTAAAACAAAGTCTCATTCCAGAAAGTACACTTCTACTACCAATGCCAATATATCTAAAGACGACACGAGTAACAATTCGTCATCGGGACTAGTTGGTTTGCTGGGACGGCTTTGGTGCGGTCTGCGCAAAGGCCGTGGTGATTCTGACGGATTGGCCGGTAGCGGTGGGGCCCATGCCACGGGCTCTGGCGCAATACTGGAGAGTGGTGGTGTGGTCGTTGGGTCTGTCAAGAATCTAAATGCTTTTATTCCGGCCGACGTTATGTTTAGCCCGAGGAGAGCCGCTCTGTACAGCAGGATGCTTACCATGCTGATTCATAACCCGTATTACCTTTCACGGATCATTCACAGCGTCAAGCATTACGAGTGCGATGGGTTGCTGGCCATTTTGCTTGACTCGCTGTTTGTTTCACAGGCTCACGAGCTGGCCCTAACATCTCTGTTTTCGGTATGTATCCCCTCCAAAAGAAAAAGAAGCAAATTACAATATCAGTGTGTTTTTTTGCTTCTTTTTTATTTGTTTATTCCATATATACGTATTATATGTGAATATCAACAAAAACATTATGCGATTGTCATGAACTAATTTAACAGTTTATTATTGATTTACCGTCGATTGTCATTTTTTATCTTCCGATGGATTGGGATTTGATGGATCTGATTGACGGCGATGATAATATTTTTTCTTTTTGGGATTCCGTTATATTGATCATAACAAGCTAATGAGAGAGGGGCATTATTTATTAACATTTTTGTTTTATTTGTTGCAATATTGTGTAGGAAATCATCAAACTGGAGATCGGCCGTACTAGTTCCATCGACACAGTGATGCGTAATGACGCTTCCAGCGTTCACATGTTATCCGCATACCTAAAGTAAGCGAGTGTTAGATCTTGAGAAGATCACTATAGCTTCTTTTTTATATTTAGCATCTCGCCATATTCTCCGTGCATTGTTTAATACGTGCTTACGTTTGATTTCATGCCCAATACTTTCCGCTAATCCAACCAAGCTGGTTTCGGTCTCGTTTTTTTTTTGTATTCCAACATCTATGATGTAGAAAGCAGTCGTGTTTGGATTATCTGCAGCTAGCCGTTGGACCAACAATCGAGACGATCCTGGGGCTTGGCAACGTCAGTCTTGATCCCGAGCTTGCATCGGCATACCAAGACTGGGTGCGGTCATTAGGATCAACACGGCGTCTGCCGCCTGTAGTAGGCGCAGTGGAGGCGGCAAGCTACACGGAAGTACAGAACCTCAGTCGACGGCGACAGCGGTACATTTCACACATAGCGGCCCACTGTCTATACGATATAATCAGTACTCGGCACCGCATACCGGCGGGGCTTTTATCGATATGCGCAAGCACACTGAGTGCTACAAAGTCCAAGTTCCCGCAGGTGGATGAGACAAAGGCGTACTCCCTGGTTGGTGGTATATTCTTCCTCCGGTTCATCAACGCTGCGCTTACCTCGCCCAACCATTACGGGCTGCTTAAAGACGAACCCGTTGGGACTGTCAAGACCAACCTGAAGCTGGTGGCACGACTGATCCAGCGGCTATCCAACTACTCGGCCAAACCGCCGGAGGAATGGCCCCTCGATTCGCGGAAGTTCATAAAGGGCAACGTGAACAGGTTTCACAGGTTCCTGGCATCGCTTACGAGCAACGAAAGAGACGATGATGGCGGGAAGTTGTTTGATATACTGGATGGTCGGAACGAAGATAGAGATGACGATGGCAACGGTGGCGACGATGAGAGGTCGCAAGAGACGTCCGTTTCACCGCCACCGCCGCCTCAAGGTGGTTCTGTGGATGTTGGTGGTGTCAGTGTTTACAAAATTAAGAGCATGCCAAGACCGAGTAGACACAGAAAGCACGAGAAGAAGGAAAAAAGGAGAATGAGTCGTCACCAGCAACTGCGGAACGAGATAATATCATTGAATACGACGCGTTCACGCTTGGTTCCGTCCGATACAGCAGGAGAGGAAGGAGGTGTAAGAAGGACAAGGACGAAAAAACAGCAAAGTATTGGCGCCAGCCAGGACGCAGCAGATGCTAGCAGCACCAATAACAACGCAACCATCGGTAGCAGCAGCGCGGATGCGGGAAGCAACGTCGGTAACAGCGGAGAAAGTGCAAGTACAGGTACAAGCACAACCGGCAGTCTCAGCGTGGACTCGATTTACGGCAATCTGGGACATAGAGAACACAGCGAAGGCGAGGTTGACGACAACAGGCGGCAAAGACAGCGGCAGCCAAGCAGAAGTGGTGGCGGCGGAGGAGCAGGGGACGGCAACAGCGTGACGCTGCCACTGAATGACCTGTACTTGCTGCAAAAGTACCTGGCGCTGTACTCGGATGCATGGATGCCTAACGAGTCAACCAATAGCCGACGCCTGGTGGTGGTGGATCTGGCGGATGGAGGACAACAGCGTTACAGTGCAGGCGGTGGCGATAGTAATGGGGAGGAGGAAGAGGGCCAGATGGTACCAATGCAAAGGTGTCTGGAATCGCTGGAAGACCCGCCGCCGCTGGTCAGCCTTGCAAACAACCACCGGACACGTATATCCCTAGCATCGTGCGATTGAGTAATGAAGAAAGAATAGAATAGAAAAAATATGTGTGTAGTGTACGAGTGTCAGTAACAACGGAAAGTAACATTGCTTGCCAAGGATCTTTTTTTGTGTCTCCCCCTCTCTAGTTAGTTTTATCTGATCTCTTTTCTCATTTTTGAGTGATGTTTGAGCACATGGATTGTTTAATGTAGTAAAGCTCTAACATCTTTATTTATTTTTGTTGTTGCTGCTTTCCAAATGCTTTCTGGGTCGGTTCTGAGAAGGGCAGAGTAGATTGAAGGAAGGGAGAGAGGGGGTTTAGAGGGAGAAAGAAAAAAGGAATGAATTGGTAAAGGTGGCGCTGTGGTATGGTTTGTTTGTTTTGTTTTGTTTGTTTGCTAGTTGGATCCAGCCATATATGCGATAGCTTTAAGGTTTATGCTGATTTCCAACCACTTTCCCCTCTTACCTCGGTCAAGATTCTAGCCCACCAAATATCAAGACCGAAAACAACAAAAATAACATGCATTGGGTTGGAAACGACGTAGTATAGAGAGAGGCAGCAGGTGGTTCTCAATTATTAAACCAAGTATTTTCTTCTGTTAGTTCACATCTTTTCATCTCTTTATATTTTCTGGTAGTAATACTCTTCATCCTTACAAACGACATGAATGGAATACAACATCTGAACGCATATAATCAATCACAATACAACAACAACACCGGATGAAAAAAGACAATTCCGCTATTCCTGTTATAATTGAAGAAAAGTACACATGTGCTGTAGAATACGAGAAGCTAAAAAGGTGAATTAGTCATAAATACAACAACGGGAAAAGCCACCAAAATAAATAAAAGGGTCATTCGATCACAAATAGGAGAAGGAAAACAAATAATAAGAGGTTGTTAAAACAATGCTAATATTAAATCATTTATGCTAAAAGAATGACTAAAAACATAGCCCTCACTCTTTATTTGGGCAACATAATGGTATAGCATAATCGGGTGATGTCCAGACAAGGAAACAACAACAGCAGCAACAACAACAAGGTGATAGAAAAAGAAGGTATTGTGAACTGGGTAGGCTGTAGAACCAACATCCCTGAGACGTACGCGACTGGAGAAGACGAAGGGGCGGATCCAAGACGGATAAAGCAAGAGGAGAGATTAAACATTTCTTTTTTATTTCTTCTATTCAGACAGCCACGTGAACATCAAGAGAAAAAACAATGGAATTCCAAGAACAAGGAATGTGGAAAACAGGGTTGGTTTTTGTTCTATGGAAACAAGAAAAGTAATTCTTGGGTTAGAACGTCTGTCAGATACTTTTTCTTTGGAATCGGCTAGAACGAAAACGAAAAAATCACACATGTTTACTTTTGCTGGTGCGATTGAAACAAGAATAGACATAAAAAGGATGCAAGGGAAGAAGAACTGGAATTCCTTATATAGAAGGGGTCTTGTTTGTCATTCGATACTATCCCGCATTATGCGGATTCTGTAAATTTTTTGTCTATTTTTTCCTTTTCTCCGCAAGAATATAGTGTTAATTTTTTATCATATGCCAAGATTTTCTGCATATTTATTTTTGCGAATACTGCTGCACAAGCTACACATTTTTTCCACCCTTATTTTTTTCTATTTCCCAAACTTTTATTTCTTTTTCTTCACTATCTTTCATATTACATCATTATTTTTCTCTCTTTCGTTTCTCTTTTCAAACCCACTTGGTTCCCATTCCCGCCTCTTCCTCCTGCCCCCAACATAAAAAGCATACATTCTGGGTTGTTGAGGAGAAAAAAGGTGTGACTTCTATTTTTTTCCTAGCCACACTACACACAGCTAGACAGGACGGTTGACGGGCCTGAATGAATGGAATCCTCTTGTTCTTTCCCTCCCTATCTTTTTTCCCCGTTGTAATCTTATACACACTTTGAGCGCACGTTTATCCTGTTTATTATTACTACTACTACTACTACTACTCTGCACATCACTTACTGTCGGCCCTGCGAATAGCAGACTAGTTTTGCCGCCTGCTCTCAGCACAGAGAAACTTCCCTCCTCTCAGAGAAGAAAAAAAAGGAAGGATGCGTTCGGGGCCGTATCTGGAGCTCACGCTAGACAAGCCCGAGCTGCTGGTACGCGGGTCGTTTGACGAGGCGTCGGCATCGCTGCTGAGCGGACGGCTGGTTGTACACGTGAACGAGCCCATACGCGTGCGGTCGCTGCGGCTGGTATTTAGCGGGCGCGTAGACACAACGCTGAACCAGAACATCGTGCCCAGCGGCGTGGCGCGCGACGAGCACCGCGAGATCGTCCGGCGCGAGTGGGTGTTTCTGGAGCCACAGCGGCCGCCGGTCACGTGGGCTCAGAGCAAAACGTTTCGATTCGACTTTCTGTTGGCCGGCGATAACCCCGAAACGATAGTTACGGCGCTTGGGAGAGTGCAGTACCAGCTGCAGGCGACGCTGGAGCGCACGGCGTTCCATGCCAACCTGACGGCGAGTCAGGAGATTCCGGTCAAGCGGGGACCGGTATCGGGGGCGCCGTGGGCGCTGGCGCTGATGGAGAGTATCGAGACCACGGGCGAGTGGAACCGCCAGCTGGAGTACCGCGTGTCGGTACCGTCGCGGTCGCTGAAGGATGGCGAAGTATTCACCACCCGCTTTGAGCTGGAGCCGCGAATCAAGGGCATGAAGCTGGTTGCCGTGGGCGTGCTGATCAAGGAGTACACGCGGTACTACAGCTCCTCGGGCGATCCGCTGCATCGGTTCTCGCGCGTAGTGGCGCGTAACGAAAACTACATTGGCCCGACTGGCTGTTGTGGCGTAGCGCCGCGCATGGCAGCCGACTGCATGGATCTGGTTGACGCTACCAGCGTGCAGATTCCGTTGTCGGTGCCCGAAGCCTACGGCGCCATCCAGTACGACGTGCTGACTGATCTGATTGAAGTCCGCCATCGAATCAAGTTTCTGATCAAGGTCAGAGACACTAATATGCTGATCCACAGTATCTTTATTGCCGTGCCCGTGTCCATTATGCCAGTCAGCGCGCGCGACGAGTCGTCGATTCTGCCGCGGTACGAGCCCTCGCTTGCCGGGCCTGGCTGCGGCGCCGTGCTGATGCGATCGAACACGCTGCCGCCTGCCTACGACGCTGTTGTGCGCAGACGGCCCTCCCGTCCGCACCCGTCGGATCGCGATGCCAGCGAGACCGACGATACGCCGGCTGCTGCATCCTCGCCTTCCGATGTGGTTGGGCCAGGCACGCTGGTTGGCGGCTTCCCCGGTCCCGTCCAGCGTAGCGGCTCGCAGTTCTATCTGGCTTCGCCCGACTCCACGCCACCACTACAGCCTACTGGTGCTGCCAGCCAAACGTCATCCTCCGACAACGCACTCTCATCATCGTCGTCCGAAACAGTCCACGATCCGCCGCTCAGTCTCCCGCAGGCTGCCATGGACCAAGCACCACTGCGGCTGTCGCCAGTCAACACCACCGATACCGCCAACGACACTCTTGAGGACCACAAATGCTTGCGATCCGGCGGAACTAGTCGCCGCGCAAGCACCTCGTCAAAACAACCTTCTCTCCACGACCTCCTTGCAGGCGCCAAAATCTCTGCCGACAAGGTGCGGTCGATTTTCCATGCCCGCGCCGCTTCGACATCGACTGCCACACATCACCGCCACCGCCATACCCACAGCCACGGCCACAGCCACAGCAGGAACAACAGTCGCGAGGACAATGCGCCGGAGCACGAGGATTTGAACAAACGGCGTCCAATCAGCTACTGCAGTCCCTCAACTCCTCCGCCTCCTTCGGCCAGAGCTCGCGATCTGCTCTGCGACCAGAGGAGCGACGGCTCTGCAAACCCTAGGCCCAGCAGCGCTGCACCATCCACCTCCACCGCTGCCACAGCACACCAGCCCTTCGACTACGACAGGGGCGGAACGCGCCATTCGCAGGTGCCGTTACTTGGGGCATCACCCGGTGGTGGTGGTTTTAACAGATACCACTTGAATATTTCTGATAACCTAGGAAGAGATGGTCTACGGACTAGCGGAATGCCGTGTCCCGCTCATGCTGTTATTAAACCCCCGCCAGAGGCCCTTCTTCGCGACCACAAGCAGTCGCCTTCGCCACATCCCGATGTCTCATTGCCAAATGCCGATGGTGTCCGTGGCCCCCCTCCTTCATCCTCTCCTGCGCTGGTTTTCAATTGAGGGTTCAAAGGAGGAAAATACTTGTTGGGAATAGTAAATAGGTTGGACGGATATTGGTTGGGTGGTGTGTGTTACATTTTCTTCCTGTCCGCTTTTTTATATTTATTGTTTTCTTCTACACTTTTCTTTCTTTCTTCCCTTTCTCGCTCTTTCTATGGCTGGTATGGCATGTTAAAATGCTACCGTGTTGAGAGAGCTGTGTTGTATAAATATTATATTCAACTCGACAAGTAAATAAAAAGTAGGCAAAGAAATCCTTGCCTACTCCTCTGCGAATTTTCGGACTACTACTTACAGCCCTCCTCCCAACTGTTGTTGAGTAGGAATTGAGGAAAAAGGACCAAAGGAAAATGTTAGGGTTGTGGACAATTCTATGGACAAAATCTCGTCTTCGAATCTGTTTCCGATACATGTGATAAAAGGGCAAAGTCTGTTTTCCTCGTATCTAATTTACATAGACTTGCTTTGTATCGTCTTTGCATGAGACCCGGAAATGTCCGGTTTCCTTATGGTTTTTTCCTCCAGCTCCACCCAAAAATGTTTGAGCAATTCGTTTCTACGTGTTTGTCAAACAAGAAATTTCATTAACCTCTATTTAAAGAAAAGAGCTCGATATATTAAAAACAACACACTGGCTTCAGCTGCAGCTGCTCTTCTTTGGAATTTTATTCAACCATCCATATCTCTATCTATTTCTTGCTATTTGTCAAATAATAAAGAACGTTTCAACAAGAAAATGGATTCATTTACTAGCTCGGTAAGCTCCCAGGTTATATATCTTGATGGTTATGACGCTGCAAATTCGGTCAAAACCATTGCTCTGGGATATTGGTACAAGAACGACTCCCCTAGCTCTTCAATTAATGAGTTTATGCCGCCCAAAGTACTAGACAGTGCATTTTACAGGGCACTACAGGAGTTTCCAATCCTTGCTGGTCATATAAAAACCGACGGATCCAGTCGTATGTACATTGACATAGACAAGAACAATCTGAATATGCCCGTCTACACAGATACTGCTTGCGACCTGAGCTATTCAGACATGGAGAAGGCTGGGTTTGACATCAAGAAGCTTCCAATTGACTTGTATGGCACGTACGGGGTTCCAGTCCCAACCCCTCTATCTGGCGGAAAACTAAAGCCAGCAAACTTCCATATCCTCCGCTTCAAAAACAATACCGGTGTGCTTGTGTATGCCAGTATCGGTAATTGCATTACTGATGGATACGGGTTTGTTCATTTTATGAATCTCTGGGCCGAGGTAGCCAGATGGATGCAACAGCCCCAAGACGACAAAAGGGAACCACTTGCCATATCTGAGTTCATCCACGATCGTAAATTTACTGTTGCTATGCGCTCAGACGAAACCTTCCATAAGAACTCTGTGGATATTAAGAGCCTGTCTGCTGAAAGTACTATTAGCAGATGGCTGGCATGGGTGTCGCCAGAAAGGCGTGGGCTGCTGATTAAAAAGTGGTATGAGCCAAATGACTACACCTGCTGTTTCTTCCACATTCCTTCAGAGGCAATCGAGGGTCTTCGCGTTCGTTTACAGAAGGCTGGGGCATTGAATGAAAATTTCACCATCAACAATATAATCACTGCATATCTGACCATCGTTATTGCACAGGCAAAAAAGAAGGCAAATGACGACTGGTGGTTTAACAGGCAATTCCTTGCCGTTTTCCGCTCATTCTTTGACCGCAGTGTAAACGAGAAGGCTACTTTCAAAGTGACCACAAGCATAAACATGCGTCCACGCGTACCCTTTATTGAGGCTATTGGCTATATGGGGAATTTGGGGTATGCAGCGAGTGCTTCTTTTTCAAGCGATATGCTTCAAGAGAAGGACATCGATAATACTCTGCTGTACAACCTGGTGAACGGTCTTGAGCAGAATGCTTCGGATTATCATGCAAGATACTATGCGAAAATCGGCTATTTGATGGAAAAGTCGCCAAGCAATTACCTATACAACCTGGCTTTGGGCTCCAAGAACGCAAATGGCTTTCAAGCAAGCAACCATTCTAGGTTCGCACATTATGAGGTTGACTTTGGATCTGGCGCGCCAGAACTAGTGCGCCATGCACCTCACGCGTACAATGATATAGCCTTTATAATGCCTTCTAACCCAAAAACAGGCGGCTATGAAGTTGAACTCAAGCTTGCGCCAGATGTGGCAGCCCATGTCCTTCAAAATTCCACATGGATGGAACCAGTTGACAAGTATAGATGCAGCTGATAGCTTTTATGCTTTTTATTTTGAATTTTCTGGTTTTAATGCTTCGCAATTTCCAATTTTTTTGTATATAACAAGTATCACACGCTCAGCGCTGTGTGTGTGTTAAAGATTTCAACTATTTTATGGTTAATAGAACGTATCGTCTTCTACTTTCTAGCTGTAGTGTAACAATTAATGATTTACTATTAAAATAGTTTGAAATAATCTGGTCTGAGGATACATTATAAAAAGTTACTAAATAAAAGCATTACTAACACCGTCTTTCTCTCTTCAGTGAGGATACCTCATGCCAGGGTTTGTCTATATTGCTACGCTTGTAGAGTCTTGACACTGTATATACAGCGTTGTTCCCAATGGCCATGCCGATATCCATGCGTTCCAAACAACCAAGAAGACAAGAATCATAGTTCTTGGTTGTTATCTGAGTAAGCGTCTGTTCAGAGAGGTCTCTGTGAAAGTCAACATCGTCTCTCTTTGCATCGGGAATCAGTTTGAACTCGATGATTACGCCAAACTGGTTTGGCTGGTTAGTGGTGCTATATAGCCGCATCGTGTAGTCGCAGCGACCAGCACCCGCATGGTTCTCCCTAATTGGAGTTACGTGTGACACCTTGACAGGCTTTTGCTTTGGATGAGTGAGTACGCCAAAACGAGATACCGCCACGATCGTGTTGGCTACATGGTTGGCATAGTCCTTTTCCTTGTACTCCTTGTGGTTGCTAAGAACACCATGCGACGATGTTGCAAGTGTACGCAAGAGATCTGTTCTTCCTTGCCAGAACTCGCTTAGTAGCGCACCACGCTCGCTGTTTGTGCTGCTCTCAGCAAGCTCAGTGCCCAGCACTGCACGCGCAAAGAGCTGAAGCCACACCTGGTACACCTCATGGTTTGGGATGCAAACCGATGTTGATAGATGACGAGTCAAGTATCCGGCATAGAGACACAGCGTAAGCATTCCGGGCTCTGAGAACTGGTCGTTGTCAAAGTTGGTCAAGCTGAGGCGAGTAGAAACAAGAGGAACATGCGAGGACTCGCGTAATCTGTTGCGTCTTCTGTCACGTCTCTTAACCTTGGTCAGCTCGTAGTTGCGCAAGAGACGTTTGGCAAAACGAATAAACTGTGAACGGTGTCTGTCTATCTGCCCCTCAATCAGACTTGTACTGCCCGTGGTAACCCAGTACGTTTTGGCTGCAGAGTTGACAATTCTTTTAACGTCGTCTGCCTTGTTGCTAGTTGTCTTGTTTAAAAGGTTGCAAAGACTCTCGATAAACGAACTCACTGACAATGGATTGTACTTTCCTCGGAATCGGCCAATATAGTATCCATTGTACCAGTCGCGAATGGTCTTTAGAATAGCTGGCTTGTGGTCTAGAATCCGAGGACACTCCTGTGCACTACTGTCAAGCATAAGCTCTATTTTGTTGACATTGAACCAAAACGAATCAGTCAATGCATCCAGTCCGCTGCCTGAATGTGGATGAGATGTTGACAGGATGTTGCCCTGTATATCGCTCTCCTCACATGGGACCATGCGGATACCCTTAATGTTGTTTGCTCCTGATTCGATCTCTGTCAGCAGTATCTCAAAAACTCCAAAGAGCAGACCGCGTAGAAGATTCTTGTTGTCCTACAATTAAAAATAGCTGAACAAAGTGTTAGCAAATGTACTTACACTAGTAAGGCAATTATTAAGCAGATGAGATGATAGAGTTCTTACCTTTAGCATTTTCTGAAACAAGAGCTTAAGAACACCCTGTGCTATTTGCTTTTCCTCCTTACTCCACGATGCTAGTTGAACTGTGATAAATGGAATATCGTACTCGTCAATCAAAAGGATGTAGCGGCCAAAGCATATACAAATAAGTTTAGACATAGTCTCAAATAGCATATTAACTAGATCATTGTATGAGATAACTTTGTCTCCTTGAAGATACCTCAGTTCCTCGCACTGCTCCAAAGTTTTTTTAAAGCGTGATAGAGTTTCTAGGAAACCGAGTTTTGGAGTGGGTTGTTTTTCCACACATTTCAAAGACCACTCCCTAGCTTCATCAATGAGAGCACTGGAGATGTTCTTGATAAATTCTCCAAGAGTTGTACCTTTGCACTTGCTAAACGATATGTGGGGCACAGGATACCTCATAAAGTGCTCTCTGAAAAACTCTGGATGCATTGTATGGAGAAGAGAGTTTTTAAACAAGTACTCACGCTTCATTCGACATCTAGTCTCCAAGCCCATCTTCTGAAACTTCTCCAAGCTTGCATAATCGGTGGCACTAACGCTATCGGTCACTGGATGCAAGTATTCTTCCTCTGGCGAGATGCTGTAGAATAACAAAAGCTGTGTCAGATTGTATGTCTTTCCAGAACGACGCGGCAAGCAAATACGACCAGCCTTTCCAATTTCACCCCAAAAACCCTTGCAAACAAGAGATTTGTCAACCCTGCATGTTCCGGCTTCATCTGCATCAGTGAAGTCGACATCGACCGCTACACGAGATCCAGATACTCTTGTGGGAGAACTGCTGGGTCTGTATGACTCGTAAAGCTTTTCTGGAGTATGGTGGCTGCTGATATCACTGCAGTTGCTGTGGTGATGGTTCTCTTTCTCTGGACTGCGTCTTTCGTGCAATTTGCTGGCAGATAGGTTGCAAAGTTTGAATACTTTACGCTGGGGTTCGTTAATATTCTCTTCAACGCCAACCGACGCTCTACGCCTAATGAAAATAAATGGTAAACCACATAACTTTTTTAGTATCAACACCTTGGCAACTACAACAGAAAACATTGATTTTCTATTAATTGGTAGCTTACCTTTTGCGTACACCGTGTGTTGGAGAGCTTGGTTGGTAGATGTTGACCGCCTCTCCCTCCCACTGCTTACTCTCAACATTTGGAAACGAGTCGTTCGCCAGTGAGATGCTTTCAACCAGTGTCTCCTCATTGCTGCTTCCGTTGGTGCTGTTGTTGGCAACAATGTCATAACTAAAGCTTGGTGCATTTTGGTCGGGAGATGGCGTAGGCATGCTAATGATGCTCTTGGACGAGCTGTTGGTCGTAAGTGAGCTTATTGACCAGTTTGACATGTTCTCGCTTGCAGACCAGTCGTAATGACATCCAGCCGCCTCAGGCGTGTAGTCTATTCTTCTGCGCTTGGATTGCATTGCCTTCTTTAATACGCTAAATAATATAAAGTGAATAACTAACTGTGTGGACAAGTGTATTTGTTGGAATAGGATAAAATGGAATGTCGCGTTTTCTTTGGACGATGGAAGAACCACCAAAAGCAATGAAAGACCAAGACATTCCATTATAGATGCTTTGCTTTCTTTCTTTACATGGTTTGGTCAACAATATTTTGACACAGTTGTTGAAACGTGATTGATAAATAGTACCAACTGCCACTCTAAACGCCAGCAGTCAAGAATACCAACAATCAATCAATCAATATGTGATACATAGCTATTGTGATGTTTAATGTAAGAGTTGTGATTTCATTTCTTTAAGGAATTATAAAATATTTTCTAGTCGCATCAAACTTGATTTGGCGTCAGTACTAGAAAATTCTATTAATTAAAAAAGTTATATACTAGCAGGCTTTGGCGAAGGCTTGGATAAGCCATGAGTTGATATGAGCAAAAGAAGATTATCCTCTGTCAACAAGTCATTTACAGCATTATTGTTCTTGTCGCCCGACAAAACTTGCTGAAAAAGATTAAACGCATAGTATCCAAACAACCGATGAACACGTTCAGACGGATGGATAGGGTCAAAGAAAAAGACACTTGCAGGATCCTCGCAATCTGTAGACACCTCGGCACCAGACTCGGAGACAACGTATTTCATAAAGTCAAGGAACGTGATTTGGTCTTCAAAAAGATTGAGCCATTGGCCGCCGGCACAGAATGAAGTAATATTAGTGATTCCGAGCGACTGCGTAACAGATGGCGACATTGCAATAGTGAGAAACCTGCCAAGGTCTATGACTGCAAAGGAATCTAGATTTGCCTGCTGCGACCATTCTTTGGCTTTGAAATCAAGCATTCGATTATACACAGAAACTGTTGTGGCGGCTAAAAGTGAGCGAGACTTTCTCTTAACAATTGGAGTATGCTGGAGTGCAGGTAAATTGGCAACAAGGATACGTTTGAATCCAATTTGTCGAAGCATTTCCAGCTGCAAAACAACCTCATCAGATAGCTGGTCAGCAAACTCGTAGACTGATTGACTGCCGCTTTCAATTTCAACAAACGCCGAGTTTGCGTCATTTGCGCCAATCTCAAGCACGGCAATATCCATGGACTGAACAAGCAGGTAGCGGGAGTCTGCGTTTGCTTGCGCAAGTTCCTCTATCTGGTCTCTTGTTGTCGGTGGGTCTAATGGAACAAAGTTCATAAACCACCGACGGACACCCGTGGATTTTGCTAATCCCACGGCGTGATTGGAAACGTTGTAGTCAAGCAATAGGAACAGGTATTCACTCCACACTGGGCCAGACGAGAACCGACCATTCCAGTAGTAAGATGGGGGCACAAGTCCATGAGTCAGCTGTTTGAGACGGCCAGTATCGGAAAGGGAGTCTCCAAAGACGTGCAGGACTGGTTTTCTGACAGGTAGAGCATGGACCAACAAAAAAACATGCAATAATAGATAAACAAATGTAGCTGGGCTCAAAAACAGCATTGTCGAAATAATATAAACATAGATTTGGTTAGGTGCTATTTCAAAAATAAAAAGAAAGAAGGTGAAAACAAGTATTGCGGAGATTGTAAATATGGCCAATATTAAGGGCTTCCAAGTAATTTATTGCAGTTGTATTCACAACAACAACAGAATATATGAAAATAACAGAAATTAAAATTGCAGTGCAAATTATATATATACTTTGCTTCTAAAGAGTATTGCAGGAATATCTGTGTTAGTCGTTAAAGAAAATGTGGCAATGTGTCGCAATTAAGAAATAAAGCCGTTCAATATCTATTATTTAGTTTCATAACAATATCGTTAGACATAATATAACAAATGGAGTATAGTTATTGCGCAAAAAATTGCAAGACGTGAACCATTCGTTTTGCTATTTATAAAAAACTGAACGATATGAAAGGTTTGTGCAGCAAAAGAAAAAATCAAACACCATTTGCTCATTCATTTTTTCTGTAAAAGAACCCCAGTGTGGCTATCAAAGCGCACATTCTCTTTTCTTACACTTTTCAACATATAATTGAGCAGAGAGAAAAAAGAAGCTTGTGACATTTGCATGGCAATAGCATACCCAAAAGAACCAAAGGAAAAGTGCAGAGTCCAGAAAATCTTTGAAAGCAAAAGGTGAATAGGATCTGCCAGACTGGCTTTTATTCGGTCTCAAGTGGAAGGGTAAAGGAAAGACATATTTGGAAAGAAGATGCAATCTGGTGTGCGGTGGAACCAATGCTAGTACCGATATAGTATGTTGAATGGTGTTTTATGAACACAGCAGTTTTTAAATCAGACGGTAAAATGGAAAAGAAAAGAAAACGCCGTGTCATGTTGATAGAGAACAACAAGTAAAGAGTTTTTCTTTTGTCTTTGCGGTCTACAATCATAAATTAGCACATAACAAATATGCGGTGTAAAGGTCATGATAAAAGACACTGGGCTGTTCAGGAACACAGACGCGGACAGTTGAGCTACAAATTCGCAGTCCAAATCATTGTTTATCCATACACAAGTGGGGGTTTGGGTGTAAAGTGTATTAAACCACATTCTAGTATGTACATAGAACGTGCATCATTCAGCCAAGGAAAAAAGAGGAGAAAAACAGTGTGCGGCCATCAGCACCAAAAAGAAATAATAAGGAAAAGTACGCAGCGGCAAGCAAAACAAGAGGGGCGGACTCTTAGATAAGGAGTTTCTCGATCTGCTGCTTTATGTCGGTAATCTGGGGCTTGAGATCCGAGGCCTCGTTGGTGGTGACCGAGGCAGCAACCACAGGGCGCGAAACACCGCACGCGCGGCCAAGCGCAGCCTTGGAAGGAACAAAGACGTAAGGCACGTTCTTGTCCTCGCACAGCAGAGGCAAGTGAAGAAGGATCTCAATGGGCTCGCAGTCAGCAGCCATGATGATGAACTCCGAAATGCCGCGGTTCAGCGTCTTGGTTGCCTCGTTGGCTCCCTTCTTCAGCTGTTTGTAGTGTGACGCCTGCTGTGCAAGATCGAGGATCTTTGCGCTCAGCGCTGCATCAGCAAGAGGAAAGGCCTTGGGGTCAACTTCGGTAGCCTACATGCGTCAAATAAATATTGACGTTCAAATTGTCCACAAGGAGAAAAGTAGAGAATGGTATCTCTTTCCATTAGTATATATGAGCATTGCTGACATTGGTTTACATTATGTTGTGCGATTGAGGCTGCTGTAAACAAGAATCAGATATAAAAATCACAAAGCTAGTTACATGTAAAAATATTGATTGTTGGTTTCAAAGTGAGCTGGGTGTGAAATCATCATGTTCGTTGATACAGCAAAAACGGGATCGAGGGAGAGAAAGGCATAAGGTACACTTCGCCATAAGCATGTAAACAAGGACAAGAACCTACCATTTGTGTCGTTTGGTTTATTTGAAACTGTTTGACCAAAAAGAATAAACGCGTGAGCAAACAAGCAAGGGAAGAAATAAACAACAAAAACAAGCGAACGAGTAAAGAGAAGAGCTTGGTCAAGAAGAAAACACAACACCGATCCGTTGTTTTATACCAGAGAGGGACAGAAAAAAGCAAAAAAACAAAGCATCCAGAGAAAAAAAAATTGCAGCAAAAAACTAATATTCTGATCATGCCGATCAGCCAGATCAGAAATGGCTTTAGTTTATTTAATCACGCATCATAATCCCTTGCATCAAGGTTCTGGCCTATAACGCAATCGCCATTAGCTGCTACTGCCCAGTGGGTAAAATTATGAACGAGGTACAGTCAACCTTCTCTGAAAGCATCGTCTCTTAGTGCATATTTCTATAACAACAGAATTCTCCTGTCCCAATGCTGAACACAGAGTCTCTCTAACTCTCTTATCCACTAAAGCATAGGATTATCTATTCCGCCCACGCTTAAAGCTTTGTCTATAAAAGCATAATTTATTGCTGTTCAATCATTTTCCACGTGAAACATATGCTGTTTAGGTGGAAACGTTGACCTTGCCAGTGCCGTAGAAAAACCTTTTGCCACCATTTTTATCATTTTTATCAACAGTTAATAATAAAAAACCTATCCTCCCTTATGCCTCCGACTGTGATAATTTAAACTATTTTAACTGGTATAGTGTTTACTTTAGTACTTAAAGATGCTGAATGTTATAGCATAGCTATTGAACATTAATATTAGATAAATACATTAACATTTCCAAATGTTCATAGTTGTTTTGAAAAATTTTGATAGATTTTATATAGCTAAAAATAAGATAAAAAAAATGTTTCCATGTGGAATATTAATTTTTTTGTAATACTTGGTTATCTTTGTCTGGCATTGCTGTGGAGCCATTTCATGGCAGAAAAACTCATGGTATGCATTCATATCCTTAATTATATGTTGTGTATTCGAATTTACCTGGGGTACACAGTTAATTATCACTTCAATTGCCTCATGCATCTGTTTTATGCTGTGGTGCACAGGCTCGCTGGAATTATCCTTGTCTGCTGATTCTGCATTTATATCTGACTGTGTATCACCTATCAATGATGCAAGAAACTGCTCTTCAGTTTGTGTATCCTGGGTGATATTCTCTTCCACGCACTCAACAAATTATTGGCAGTTGTGTTATCAATATTAGGCAGCTGATTAAGTGATTGCTGAAGTTGTTCAACTGTAGCCTTAACTCCAGTAATATTAGCTTGCTCATCACTGACCCTGATTAACCCACAGTAGTGCCAGCAATTGGCCACAATTTCAGGTGTGATATTCTCCCAAGCACATGTTACCATCTTAATGGCACTAAGAATGTCATTTTTAGGCATTATTCCAGTCAAAATCATCCAGAGCCATCAAAACATGCTGCTGGTGGTATTTAGCTTCAAGAGCATGAATTGTTCCTGCATTGAGTAGTTGCAACTTCCATGTTGTGTTTGGCAGAAGAAATTTAATCTGAGTGTTTCTTAATCTTTCTGGAATTGCTTTGTGCACAGAACAGTTGTCCATAATCAAGAGAACACTGTGCTCAGCCATATGATGATTAAATGAATGCAACCACTTCTCAAACAAGTAGCTAGTCATCCAGGCTTTCTTGCTGGAATGATAATCACAACCAAGTGTTATGATGACGTACGACAATGTTAATATTTGAGCGGAATGTTAACATTTGATCGTACTCCTATAATTCCGTATTAGGATGTGATCTAAATAGGTGTATTCTTTTGAAAGAGAATAGGATAGTCGGTGGCTATAAAAAGCACCGATATTCTATGTCTCGAGGGAAGTTGGAGGGGGCTGGTTTTGGAAGAAAATAATTATTATGAAAAAAGTTTACAATATTGCTTTTTGTGATTTTTACTGTTCTAAGCAGTTCTTATTACAATGTTCCACAATATACAAGCATGGTACCAAGTAAGATGGTTTAATGGTGGTTAAAGAAGATAAAACAGCACTGGAATAAAAGTCAGAGTAAACTAAAGTGAAGATACATTTATTTACTATTTAATAAAAGACAGTATGCTTCTATGCTGAGTTTATTAACATGCATGAACACAGTAAATGGCTTTAGTAAACCAGAATGAATTCCAGTTGAAGGGAATAGAAGTTTTATGCCTATTGACCTCATGGCCAAATGAACTAAATGATGAAAAAAATTCAAGAAGTCAGTCATCCTGTCCACACTTATAGTACTGCTATTGTGCACTTTCATTGTACTCATGTAATGAAAGATGGCAATTAAAGATTGTAAAAATAAAATATTTGAAGTATTGGCAACTATCAATACCATTATGCAATAAATCATGTGCATCTAAAAAGTCACATCTTATTGGCTTCTGCTAAGAAGGAATATTTCTATGAAGCATTAAAAATGGGTTTCCCTAATATCATTCTTTCAGAGACAGATGACTGTAATTACACAAAAATATACTATTATTATTATTATTATTATTTTTTTAAGCTTTCTACATCAAAGCTGTTAGATGCCAAGAGCATATTTGAGGATGAGTGGCATGAGTGAATCAATGGCATTTGCAGTTGCTTTGACCAGCTGGCGTGATGGACCAGCTGGCAGAATGCCATTGACAACACTAGCAAGTTCCTTGATAATAGGACGCAATGCATTTGCTGCCTTGTTAATAAGCTTTGTGGTAGAGTCATCATCAGAATCACCAAAATCATCATTGTCCTTGGCACGATTCTGCATACCAACATTGGCGCTTGCATTTGTAGATGCTGAAGCATGCTTCTGCTCAACCTGAGAACGGAGCTCATACAGTGTGTCAATTAGATGGCCACTGAGCTGCTGTACAAGCACTTTGGCCTCAGACTGGCTGAGCTCATGATCCTGGGCAAATGTGTTGTGTGAGCTGGTTGCTAAACCAGACTGCATTGTTTGGGTCAGCAGCATCTGCAGGTCTGGGCTTACAGGAGCTGAAGCAACAGCAACAACAGCACATGGCAATAAGAAGGCAACAAGTCTATTCACATGCATAACTAATGTTTTTTCTTGAGAATAAATTCCAATTCTTCTTTAATAAAAGTAAAAATTGATACAAAGAGAACAAGGAAAAAAGGAGGCATCATAAAGCGCAATGTGCAAATGGTACATGGTCAACATGTATAATATGAAATGCATATTCCCTACATATTGGGCAATTGGTAATGTTTTTGGTGCCACCAGCAGTAATAGGTGCTTTAAAAAGAGGGGATATGTATCAAGGGGATATCTAACTGTGTTATGTGGTTTTAAAAGGTGACATAGGTCCAGAGAGTGTGAGAAATGGAAGAAAAAAAAGGGGCAAGAGAGGAACAGGAATTCCATGTGGGTTTTTATTTACATATGCCACATAGTGCATATTTCATGTGTTGTTTGGCAATCAAATGATCCAACCACAAGTTGGTGTTTACTAAGGCTGCAGTAAATGACTGCATACTCAGAAGCAATGTTTATTTCCACTCTTTGTCTGTTTACTGGCAAACTGCTGGGAGGGGAAGATCCTGGTGCACAGATCACATTAGCAGTCTACAGCAGCTTTCTTTGCAGGTTATATGTCATTTGGTTTAGCATCTCAGGAGATGCAAAGATATGCATGCTACAATAGCTGTATTGAAGAGAGGCTCTGGTTTGGCAGCCGATTTTTTGACAACAGCAAATGTGCAGAAAAAAGACCTTGTATGTGTCTGCTGGAGATTTTAGAAGGATAATGTGATTGGATGAACAGTGAAGAAAAACCACCACAGTTGCATCATTTTTTGGGGAGGCATGAAAGGAGATGCTGATGAAAAATGGAGAGCCCTGCCTGCAAACTTTGGCTTTTGTTACCACAAACAAGCAGTGCTTGTTAAATCTTAGTTTTCAACACTCATTCTATCATCTATGCCCGAATGCTGTTATGTTTGCTGTTTCTCTTTGATATAAACCTTTTAAGGAGACAAGGTGTCTAAAGCCTGAGAAAAAGCAAGTCGTCTCTGTCTTCTGTGTGTGCGTTGGGGGAAAAGCACTCAAAATCCCTCTTTTATTCGCTTGCTCACACCATCAAGCAGAAAAAAGCACATTTTTCTCTCACTTTGAGTGATCAACTTTTTGTTCTTTCCCATTTTTGTGCCTTCCTAACCAATTGTACCACATTATCTTTTTCTTTTTTTGCTCACATCCCTCTCCCCCCTATTTTTTCTTCAATCACGGCTGGTTAGTTCAAAAAAACCCTTTTTGTGAGGAATATGGCTTTTTTCCTTTTCTTTTGTTTTATAATATAAAGACTTTTTTTATTCTTCTTGTAAAGGTCTTTTTTCAATTTATAGCAGAGGGGTTCCTTATTTACCAAGCCCTTGGGTTTCTTTATTATCTTTTATATATCTATTTACTCTATTCACCAAAACGATAAAGTACCACCAGTGTGCACTGAGCGCGTGTGGTATTAGAGACGGACGAGGTGATAAGCGGGACACGGCCTGATTGTACAGATTATATTTACCCACAACAACAGAAACGAAAAAGAATAGTTCCGTTCTATTCTTGTTTTCTATTCTAGCTGGTACCAGAGATCTTTTCCCCTTCTCCCTTTGGCTTGTTGAAGTGGAGTCATGGCACCAAAGCACTTTGCACCAGTATGGCAACACTATGAGCGGCATGAGCCCACAGGACGGTCCAAGCACCACCGAGCAATATGCAGGTTCTGTAAATACGAGCTCTCTGGACAGCCAGAGCGCATGAAGACACATTTGCAGAGATGCAGTGCGTGCCCACCACACATTAAAGATGAGTTCACAACAGACGAAATAACAGCGGCACACCAGACGCCGGGAGAAGGAGGAGGAGGAGCGGGATCTGTGTTTGATAGAAACAGTTTTGGAGTATCGGCATCGACAATGGAGTATGAGCACAGCGAGGACTCGGTATCCGGCGCACGGATGGTGTCTGGGCTGTCATCGACAGCAAATGGCAACATCAGTAGTACGACACAGCATCCTTCTGTGTCCATGAAGAGGAGACGGTCAATGGAGATTGGAAGCGGCGCAGAGGGCCTTGCTGGGCTTCCGTGGGCGCCTATGGCCAATGCCAGTGCAATTGCCCCGACACGTAAGTATCGTTGGTTTTTCTTTCTGCTTTGTTGTATATAATTTTGCTTGCCTGTGACGTCTGGGATTCATGTTAATTACAGTGCACATGCACGGGTAGCATACACCCTCTTGTGCTGCACACGCTCTCCGTGCTGCATACACCCACTATGCCGCATACATCCCCCCTGTGCTGCTGCCACCTTTTCTCTTTTTGCTTCTTTGATTTCCTTACCGTTTTCTCCCAGGAATTGTTTGTGCTTATTGTGTATTTCTCGGTCCATACCTTCTGAGAACGCTGTGTGTACAAATCCTCAATTGCAACTATTTTCTCTCTTCTGAGAACGCTGCGCGCATATGGAGGTGAGAGAGAAAGAGCATACCTGCTGATCCAATTGCTTCTGGGCCTGTTTCCTGTATTTCATTTCACATTCTCTATTTCTTGCACACATCAACTGAAGCAGAAGGCGCACAGCAAAGAACGACACAGGGGGAAATGGCAATAAACAGGATAAGACGGCTGTGAGGGGTCAAGCGATCAACATGGACGCTCAAAATACCTGTTCTTCCAGCCAAAAATAAAAAGATAAATGGAGTGCAAAAAAGCATGCAATGGTGCATTGCGTTCCCTTGAAGTTCTTCTCATACCATTCCCCCCTTTTTCTCCTCCCCCTGTTCTCAATATCTATTGTAATCATGTCCTCTTTCTCTTTCCATTTCCTTTCCTTGCATGCATGCAATATGTGAAGATATATGGCAGCAGTACATAAACGAGCAACTCTTCATTCCCCCCTTTTTTACATCCACCATCCAATGCCAAGCGTTTTCTATTTCTAAAATCTCACTCCCCCCTTTTCTTTATTATTATAATTATGAGCATATGTCTGCGGTGGAATTGATGCCTGTTGTGAGTAATATCGATCAATATGCACGAGGATGGAGTGAGCAAAACATGATTACTAATTCCTGTACAGTCTGGACATCAAAACATACATCCTGTCCTGACCTGTTCTTTTCTTTTATCTTGATGCATATCTGCCTACATATTCCCTTTTTGTCTTCTATGCGTGTGTAGAAACTGCAGTTCCACCAGCATTCAACCCACCATACTCGTCGTCAGCAGCTTCCTCTGGATTTCCTCCGCCTCCCCCACCTCCACCGACAATGGGTCAGACAACGGCATCCATATCGTCATCAGCGCTAGCCCCACCACCTCCACCGCCAGCACATCTGTCTATTGGCACCGCCAGCAGCAGCAGCAACAACATTGCCGGCGTGTCTGGAACGTTCGCACACAGTGCAATGAGTGGCGGCGGAAGCGGGTCTCAGGCACCACCGCCGGCGGGGGTGCTGCAGATGGGCGGCGGCAGTGGAGGCAGCATGCATGGGGCGTACCATGGGCATCAGAGCGAAGCGTCGCCGTTTTCAGGAGTATACGAGAACGTGCGCGGGTACTACTCGCGATTCACGCCGATCAACAAGATGCAAACATCGATTGGGCCAACGATATCACCACATCCGCTGATCCGCGACGCAATAAGCAAGGTGCCGAAGCCGGTACGCGACCGGTTCTACGGATGCGGCACGCCGCTGCCTACTGGCATTGAGGGCCTGCGGGTGCTTGACCTCGGATGCGGCGCTGGACGCGACTGCTATGTGGCAGCAAAGCTTGTGGGCCCCTCGGGTGAAGTAATAGGTATTGACATGACAGACGAGCAGCTGCGCGTGGCGCGGGAGTTTGTAGGCGAGTACTCAAAAGTGCTCGGGTACCAGCCGCATCTGCGGTTCGTCAAGGGATACATTGAATTTCTGAGCCAGTTGCCCGAGCTGTACGCTGGTTCGATCGACGTTTGCATCTCGAACAACGCAGTCAACCTGTCGCCCAACAAGGAGCTGGTTCTGCGTAGTGTGTTTGATATTCTGAAGGAAGGAGGCGAATTCCAGTTCAGCGACATCTATGCCGACCGACGGCTGCCCAACCACGTGCGGTCGCATCCGGTGCTGATGGGCGAGTGTCTTGGCGGTGCGCTGTATACGGAGGACTTTAAGCGGTTGTGCCAGCGTGTTGGCTTTATGGATGCGCGGCAGGTCAGTCCGCCGGCAGCCGTGCGCATCGAGTCGCCCGAGCTGCGCGATCTGCTGGGTGCCACGCAGTTCCACAGCATCACGTTCCGGCTGTTCAAATTCTCGCGGCCAGCAGCGGTTCTCGAGCCGACGCGCGAGGACTACGGCCAAGTGGCGGTCTATCGTGGGACGATCGAGGGACAACGTGCGCGCACACGCTTTGACAGCCAATGGGCGTTTGAGGCCAATCGCCCGGTGCTTGTGGACGGCAACACAGCGGTCATGCTGGGTGAGTCGTGGCTGCGGCGCCATTTTGAGGTGCGTGGCGATCGGTCGCAACATTTTGGCAGCTTCACTGCAGATCCGCCCGCAGTGCAGTACGAGCCGTGGGAGACCGACCACGAGTACGAGGAGTATGTGTCTAACAGCGGCGGCTCTGGGTTGTCCTTTGGTGCGCTTGACGCTTCAGTCGTTTCCGGCCGCGAGGAACCGCTTGTGCGGCGCCGCGGCATCCTGCCACTCCCGACGCCCTACTTCCTCAACGGGCTTCAGAAGCAGAAGCAACAGCAGCTCCAACAACAACAGCAGCAACAACAAGTCCCGCCTGGGGCTTTTGGTGCTGGTGACACTGGATCGCAGGGGATTTCAGAGCAGTCCTCGCCAATGAACGAGTCGTACACGTCGCCCCCGACACGCGCTTTCCATGCGAGGGTGAGTAGCAGCTCTGCGAGTGGCAGCGTTGGCGGCAGCAATGGACAGAATGCATCGCTCCACAGGCCAGGCGTTCTGCGCGAGCATCCAGCGACTTTCCCGCGACTATCGTCGTTCTCGATCAGCCAGAGCAATGTGCGCTCAGACGGTGGGTCAGGGCGGCCGCATCCGCATCCGGTACATTCGAGCTCAGGCGGCGGCCACCACTATGTGCCGGTGCAGAACACGGCTGCGCCGTACCAGAAACACAACAGACGCACATCCAGCCCGCGCTTCGTCATGCCTATCAGCCGCGTATCGTCGTCCTACAAACCGACGTCGTCGCATCATCATCCGTTCCCGCAGCCCCCGCCATCCGCCGGCGTGTCTCCGACCGTTGTGCCATCTGCCAATACATCCAACGGTATTCCGCTGCCGGTTGTGGTGTCGCCGCCGCTAGCGCCAGCACCGTCGCAGTCTGGAATGTCGCGCGGTGCGGAGACAGCAGCGGGCACCAGCGCATCGTCGCCGACTCCCAACTCGCGGTCCGCGGACAGTCCAAATGCGCCCGGCTACTCCACCGCGCCGCTGGTGACGCTTTCAGCATCGTCATCGTCCACGTCGCTTGCTAACTCGGCCACGCACTTTGAATCGCGCCAGGTCTCGCTTTCCTCCGCCGCGATAATTGCATCGTCTCCCAGACGGCAGCATTCTCCCGCTGCCCAGACAATCATCACTGCTGCTTCCATCAACTAAACGAGCTAATTAAGCCTACTTTGCTTCCGCGTCTCCTCCTGTGTCTCCTATATTTATTTTTGTGTTTCCTCCCTGTAAAGCGTGCTTCTAGTGTTTTTTTTTGTTGTCGTGAGATGAGGCGTGGGTGGTGGGGGGGTGTTTATGTTATTTTTCCTCTTCTGTGTCAATGTTTAAATGTATTGCTTGCGTTATCCAAAACTACATGCATGAAGACGCATTGGATGCAACGGTTACGTTAAGAGGAATGAAAGCCCTATCTATCTATAACCAATTGCCGTCGGGTAATTATCATTCTTTGTGAGGAAAGAGGACATAGATTGCTGGGGTTAAGAGAATAGTCCCAATATTTTTTGCGCTGTGTCTAAACTTCTTTGCTCTGCTCTGGTCACACGCTCCCTAAAACAAACGAATCGAAGAAAAAAGTCAACGTTAATCCAAAAAATGATACCTCAGTGCGTTGAACATTCTTCACTTTCGCATCCTCCTTCAGTCACCGGTTACGCATTTTCCAAAACGGAAAATACCAGCAAAACAAGCGACAACAGCTCGTGTAAATATTACTTTCTTTTTTCCCATCAGCTTCCACCTTCTTTCTCCCCTCACCTGCTTTTTTTTCGTATTCTGGGTCTCCTGCTTTTGCTCTCGCTTTCATTTTTCCTTTCTCCACATGCCGTGAAACAAATAGAATAATAATAATAATTGATTCATTCATTCATTCATTCATCATCCCTCTTTCTCTCCTCCTCTCTATCCTTTTCCCCCCTTATTTTCTTCTTCTATTATTGTATTGAGCAACTAAACAAAACCTTCCAGCTCACCTCTCCCTTTTTCTTCTTCGTCCTTTTCATATACGCTTATTCCTTTATATTCTCTGGCGCAGTTGAGGAGGGTCCTTTTTTTTCTCCCTTCCCCAGGATAACATAAAAATGTCTGCAGCCTTTGCTGACGATGACACCTCGTTATCCGGCCCCAACACAACCACCGCCGCCAACGGACGCACCCCGCCGCCTGCCGTGGATATCGGGTCGCTGCATTTGCTAATTTACTCATACTTGCTGCACAACAATTGCGGGCGCACAGCAAAGGCGTTTGCTCGTACATGCGGGTTGGCCACGTCGGGCTGCCTGACCAGCGGTAACGTGCCATCGTTTTTGGCATCGCTTCCAGCACCAGCGGATGCAGACACCAGTGGTGAAGATGAGGAGGACGAGTATGAGGATGCTGCTAGTCAGTGTGCTGCTTCCACCACCGCTGCCTCGTTAAAGCACAAACAGCAACGGAATGAAGTGGGGGCGGTTTCGGCGGTGGTGCTTGGCAAGCGCCCTGTTTCGTCGGGAAGAATGGCAATAGATGAGGATGGCGACGATATCCCCCCTGCTTCTGCATCAACTGCTGCTGGAATCCGTGACGAGAGTTTTTTGGACGATGCGTCAAATGGTAGTCAAGAGTGCATGGAAAATGGCGGCGATGGTCTCGGAACCAATGCTACTACTACTGCGTCTGCTGCTGTTGGTTTTGCTTCCAACAGTGGGTGTGGGTTGGATTACATGCATGGCGCTCTGTCGTCCGCAGCCGCAATTGCTCCAGGCGGCGGCGGTGCAGCTTCTGCCGCCGCCTCGGAGTCGGATGTGGAGCGTGCGAACAAGCTCATCGACTACCACATAGAGTGCCTGCGGATACGGCAGAGCATCTGCTCGAGCATCGAGGCCGGCGAGCCCAAGGTTGCGCTGGATCTTCTGACCACCTACTTCAGAGACGTGCTGATCCCACCGCCGGCCGAGAGTCTGGCGGTAAGTCCACTGCCGCTGCGCAGCGAATTCGACGCCACTTTGCTCCGGTTTCGTCTCGACACGCAGTACTACGTGGAGCTCATTGCTAAGCACCAGGAGCTCGATGCGCTTATCTTTGGTCAGCGGACACTGTGGCGCTACCCCGATATCTTCGACACCTGGTTAAACCATTCGCTGGAACTGGCGTCTGCCGCGGGGAGTGGCAGCTACAACGTGTTGTCAGGCCAGCAGGCAGCTGGTGTCCGGCGAGACCACCACCAGGGGCAGAAGCAGGGGATTGCGAAGAAGGCGGGGGCTGCGAACCAGACATTGTCGCGGATTCCAAAGCAGCAGCAGAAGCAGCGGCAGCTGTTCCAAAGAGCGGTAGCCGGTGACACGATTGTTCCGCGCGAGGAGCTGAAACTCAAGCGCGCGGAGATCATGCAGCACATCACCAACGTGGCCGCGCTTGTGGCGTACCAGGATCCGCACAAGAGCATCCTGGCGTACCTGCTGAGCCAGGACCGGCGCAACGAGCTGGCGGGCTCTGTGAACGCTGCCATTCTCCACGCGTTGCAGTTCCCCCGCGAGCCCGCGATGGTTACTCTTGTGCGCCAGCTGGCTACCACCAGCGCGTGTCTTGTTGGGTACCCTACAGCGTCGTTGTCGGCTGCCGGGTCTAGCAGCGCGCGCCCCCTGCCGCCTACTGCTAGTGCTGCTGGTGGTGGGCTGGAAAACCTGCTTGGCGCCGCGCAGGAGCTCGGCGGCAACGAGGCACCGGGAACCAGGATGAACCACCCCTGGGTGCTTGACATGTTTGTCAATTCTGATACCAATGCCGACGAGTTCGTACTGTAGCCCCGCCTTTTCTCATTTTATCTTCTTGTTTTTGTCTTTTTATTACTATTGCTATTGTTTCTTTAAATTATCGTTTCTCTGTCGATGGAATTTAAGCGGGGTGTGTGGTGTACTAGCTTTTTTTTTCGTTTGTATTGGTTGTAAAAGCAGCGGATTCTGGTTTTGATGATTGGGCTGATGTTTGCGGCCGATAGGCACAACTTCATTGCTGGGGGGGGATTCAGAACAGACCTCTGTCGTCAGTTCGAATCCCGCAATCAGGCCTTTGTGATCTTGAGAGTGATGGTGGGTGGAAGCCAAGCAAATTTGCGATGATCGATAAAACAACCTAGGATGATCTTTCGTGGGATATGATTAATCCAAATATAACTTAAGACTACAACGGTATCTGAGCAAAAAGCTGCTATTTTACTGTTTTTTTTATTTCTCCATCGTATGCTGATTGTAACATTGATTGATCATTTGTTTATTGCTGGCGTTGGTGCTATCTTTGTCTAGCCATGCTTGGATGCGCAGCCGGAGAGCAAGGTCGGGCTGTATTTGATCGCGGTCCATCGGGAGCCCCGTGAACGGGTCGGTGCGATGGCCCCCGTCGAGATGGCGCGCAATGGTCGACCGGTCGCAGCGCACGGCGCTCGGCAGCACCACGGGATCGGGCATCACGTCGAGCGTGATAGGGTCGATGAACTCCGGCGGACAGCCCGGTGGAGCCGCCCTGTTATCGGAGTCCGTAGCGGCACGCTGCTGCTGCTGCTGCTGCTGCTGGGCAATGACGGCCTGGCACAGTTCTGTCCACACTGTTATTCGCTGCGCGGCCGGCAGCCGCTGCGACGGCTGGCCCAGGATCGCAATCCCGCCGAGCCCCGGCACGTGCGCGTCGTGCATGGACGCGATGGTCAGCTTGATGCGGCTGACATAGTGTAGTGCGCTGGGAACCGGTGCGCGCATGCAGGTCCAGCTTATGTGGGAGGGCCCGGCGGCGGCCGTTGATGGTGCGGGAACCCCGCAGCTGGATCCGTGGATCCGTGCAGTACGCATCATCTCGGGCGCCACGTCGCTGTTGTGCAATGCGTAGCAGCACCGTGTTTCCTTCTCACACACCAGTCTCCCGACACACTCCCACCGCGTCCTGTTGGCGCCCATCGTGAACACGGTGGCGTGGCGGATGCGGCCGTGGCGGATGCGCGGGTCAACCACCACCGCTGCCAGCGACGTCTGGTGCGGCAGCGCGAAGACCACGTCGACCGGCGGCCGCACAAACGATTCGGCCATGAATCCGCCGGTGCTGCTGCCTGCCGCGTTGTTTATTAGGTGCAAGGGTGGCGACGGCCAGTACTCAGTGGTGGTGCTGGGGCGCTTGGAAAGAAGGCCGGCCACCTCGTACCCGGTTGTGCTGGGACTGGTGCACGAAACCGCGGTCCCCACACGCGAGTCCGCGTAATCGAACAGCTCCATCGACCAGGAAACGAGCCGCCCTTTCTGAACAACACGCTGTGGCGGCGGCGGCGGCAATCACAAGTGTATTAGGCGAAGAAGAAAAAGAAGCGAATGATAAAGTAGTAAGTAAAAATACCGCGCACATCGTTGCGGCGTTGTAGTTTTTACTCCACACTAGCTGCAGGTCCGCCCATCCACCCGATCTATGGGGACAGTCATGATGTCAAGAGGCCTCGTTACTCAAGCGCTGGGGGTGCATAAAAGCAGAACATAATCAACTACTTCCCTCGGTCGTCGCCGCCAGGGAGATCGGTGTACTCGGCATCGGCAGCTGCGTCGTCAAGCCCGTCGGTATTGGCGTCCAGACTTGGCCCATGGTTCCTGACAACCACGAGTTCGCGGGCACCGCTGCCTTCGCCTTCCACGCGGACCTTGACAGTCTCGGAGCCGCGGATGCTTCCGTCGATGAGGCAGCGCGCAAGCGGGTTGAGCAGCCGCTTGTGGATGACGCGGTTGAGCGGGCGGGCGCCGTACACGGGGTCGTAGCCGCGTTCGGCCAGCCAGTCCTTGGCATCGTCCGCGACCTGGAGCCTGATCCGCCGGTCGTCCAGGTGCCGCTGCACCTCGGCCAGGCGCACATCGACGATCCTGCGGATTGCCGTGCGCGACAGCCGGTTGAAGACAATGAGGTCGTCGATGCGGTTGGTGAACTCGGGACTGAAGTGCCTGGCAAACATGTTCTTTATCTGCAGCTGGATCGATGGGCTGACTCCGGTATTCTCCGCCGACGCCGGGTCTGCCGCCGGGTCTGCCGCAAGCAGGTCGGAGCCCAGGTTGCTTGTGCACACGATGATCGTCTGCCGGAAGTCGATCTTGCGTCCCTGCGAATCCGTCAGGTGGCCCTCGTCGAGGACCTGCAGCAGGAGGTTCGCCACGTCGCGGTGCGCCTTCTCGATCTCGTCAAACAGAACCACCGAGTACGGCTTGCGCAGAACCGCCTCCGTGAGCTCGCCGCCCTTCTCCGACCCCACGTAGCCGGGCGGCGCACCGATGAGTCGCGACGTCGAGAACCGCTCCATGTACTCGCTCATGTCGATGCGCACAATCGCCGACTCCGTGTCGAACAGAAACGCCGCCAGCGCCTTGCACAGCTCGGTCTTGCCGGTGCCGGTGCCGCCGGCAAAGATGAACGACGCAATCGGCCGGTGGTCGCTCTGGAGCCCCGACCGGCTGAGCCGCACGGCCTCCGACACCGCCGAAATCGCCTCGTCCTGCCCAACAACGCGCCGCTTCAGCACGTCCTCCATGTGCAGCAGCTTTGTCTTCTCGCTCTGCCGCAGCGACGACACGGGGATCCCCGTGGCACGCGAAACCGTCTGCGCAATCAGCTCGGAGGTGACTCTGTCGCTCAGAAGACTCGCGTCCTTTGTCCTTTCCTTCTTCGCCGACAGTTCTTCCTGCAGCTTTGGGATCACGCCGTACTGGAGCTCCGACGCTCTTGTGAAGTTTCCAGAGCGCTGCGCGTTCTCCAGCTCGTTCTGCACCACGTCCAGGCGCTTGCGGATCGCCTTGATGCGATCCAGCTCCTTGCGCTCCTGGTCCCACTGGTCCGTCAGTGTCTTGCTTTCCCTTTGCTTGTCCGCAAGCGACCTCTCAAGCCCCTCTCTGCGCTCCTTGCTTGCAACGTCCTGTTCCTTCTTCAGGCTCTCGAGCTCAATCTGGATCGTCATGATTGCGCGGTCCAGCCGCTCGATCGGCTCCGGCTTGCTCTCCTGCTGCGTGCGCAGCATACTGCATGCCTCGTCAACCAGGTCGATTGCAGAGTCTGGCAGGTGCCGGGTGGTGATGTACCGGTGCGCAAGGGTTGCTGCGTTAACTAGCGCGCTATCGGCGATCTGGACGCCGTGGAACACCTCGTACTTTGGCTTAAGGCCGCGCAGAATCGAGATCGTGTCGGTCAGGGACGGCTCGTTGACCATGACCGGCTGGAACCGACGAGCAAGCGCCGCGTCCTTCTCGATGTACCTGCGGTACTCGTCCATGGTGGTCGCGCCCAGACAATGGAGGGTTCCGCGGGCCAGCGCCGGTTTCAGCAGGTTGGCACCATCCATGCCGCCCTCGGTTTTCCCGAGCCCCAGCAGCATGTGCAGCTCATCGATGAAGATGATCACATCGGGGGAGTCCTCGATATCCTTGAGCAGCGCCTTGAGTCGCTCCTCGAATTCACCACGGAACTTGGTGCCCGCGATCAGGGCGCCCAGATCTAGGGCAACCACGCGCTTGTCCTTCATGCTCTCGGGCACCTCGCCCTTGACGATCCGCTGCGCAAGCCCCTCGGCTATCGCCGTCTTCCCTGCCCCGGCCACTCCCGTGAGGACCGGCGAGTTCTTCGTGCGACGCGAGAGGATCTGGATCGTCCGCCGGATTATGTCGTCCCGCCCGATCACTGGATCCAACTTCCCGTTGCGCGCAAGCTCCGTCATGTCCACCCCGTACTGCTTCAGCGCCTCTCCGGGCTCCGGCGCCGCGGGCTGCTGGTTCATCCGGAACCCCTGTGGCCCCATTGCGTATGTCCGGAGCTGGAGGGGCTGTAGCAGAAGTCGCTGCTGGGCCATTGGCGCCTTTCGCATGTTGTTGGCGGTAGTTGGTCGAAAGCTGCTAAAAGGCGACGACGGTCTTGCTGCAACTGACTTGCAGGTGACCGCGATGCCTGATACGCACCGTTGCTGCTTGGTTTGGTGGCAATTTACACGTAGCGACAGCCACGGTCTTGCCACCCGCGACAGAGCTCCTGCATTCTTTGTCCCTTTAAACGCCAGCATCGGTAATATTTCTAATAAAGATAGACAAATAAACAGATAATCGTGATCGTTGGCAAGGTAAAAAAAGAGAGAATACAAAAAAGGGGATAACAATAAAAGTAAAGAAAAAAAGAGAAAAAGAAGAACGAAATGTCTGTTGATTGTCGATGACCGTAATACAACAAAGCGCAAAGTAGTGGCAACCACTCGAGTGGGAATCAGGGTTGATGTGCTGGATGGTTCCAGAACAGCGGAGAAACAATTTATGAAATGCAGCCAACCAAACACTAAGCATAACCCATTCTTATTGTTTTATTTTTTTATTTTACTGGAGCTAAAAACCGCCATTACATCTCTCTGTGCGCATACAGAATTGGAGAAAACACTCAAAGTTTAAATGCTAGAACAATACCGCAGACGGTGATGACGTTGGTGTTTCCCACAATTACCATGAATCAAATTACACGTGATTGGAAAGGCGTTTGAGTTTAGCCCATTTTTCCTTTTTCCTTTTTACCAAGTTTTGATTGCCAGCGTTAGAAGGACATTTATTTTATTTTTGCCAGTTGTGTCCACATAAATCGGCAAGACAGGAACAGAAAGAAGAGTATCTTGGCAGTAAAAATAAATACAGCCATTCAATATGTACCAACATAATTGTTAATATTTATTACTTTTCTCCCTTTAAACCCGTTAAAGCTCAAATCAAAAGCTCTTTTCATTTGTGATTGAAATGTAATTGTCCATGTGATAATTGATCTTGCATTTGACTGCTTGATTTGATCAATAAAAGGTGAAAACAATGCATGTTTTTATTGTAAACAATCCTTTTTCACTGTCAAGCCTGTTATTAATAAGAGAATGTTTTAATTCCTATACAACAACACCCTCTTATTTCTCTTTCTTTCATTTTTCTTCTCTAGCCTTGACTGTCTTGCATTTCATATTCTCTTATTCCAGTTTTATTTTATTTTCTGTTTTCTATTACTCGCCTACTTTTTTTATTATAACACGATGACACTAGACGGCTCTAGTGACAATCCTTCAGCTACACCCGGAGACGCTGGTAACAATGTTGATCAGCCGGCATCTGTAGGAGGCTCTGCTGCTAACTCTAGTCTTGAGTTAATTCTTAAAACTTTTTTTGAAAGGCAGGCAGAGCGTGACAGGGCCTGGCGGGAGGAACAGGCAAAGCGTGATGCAGGCCTTCACTCTATTCTGGAGGCACAGAACAAAATCCTTGCACGCCTTGAAGGAAATAACAACAGTAACCAGGCTGTGCTTGCCGCAACAAATAACAACCCACTTTTATCTCGTTCTACAAGGGTAGGTTTCAGCAGACTAACATTGATTGACACGGAGTAACGCTATTTATACACGTCATTTAACAAATTCCAAACACAGACTTATACTTTTCATTATGTTGCCATGGCCATACATATTCATTTTAACAATGTAGTCCGTCAACCCTCCAACCCCACAAACGCATCAACGACCACCTTCTAAAAGTGGGGCCGCTTCACATAGTAAGTAATAAACGCTGCTGTTCTAGGATATTCAAATGTTTTGTAATTGCTAGTTGTGAAAAGTATTTCTGTTTTTTTGCTAACGTGCTTTGTGAATATATAATGCTGTCAATTGTAGCCGGTACGCCGCAAAAGGACGGGCCAAGGCCAGAAAAATTTGACGATACCTGGTAC
>JANBTT010000064.1:0-93310 GCA_027578915.1 Coemansia sp. RSA 1200 | reverse complement strand
CCTGTCAATACTTCCAACTTGATGATGATTTTCCAAGCATTCTTCGATAAACAAGACCAGCGCGAAGCAAAGCGCGAAGCAAAGCGCGAGAAGGAAACGAAGGAATGGAGGGAGGAGCAAGCAAAGCGCGACGCAAAGCTCAACAATGTGCTTTTGAACCTTCAGGAACAGCAAAGCGAAATACGTGCTGGGATTAAAGATATGATTACCATGCTGAGCCCACAGAACATATTAGCACAGGGCAACACTGGTGCACTTCGCAGTGCACTGCGAAGCGGGAGTGCAGTAAACAGCCAAAGAGTCGCTATATTGTTGGCCAAAAGCGAAGTGACTAGCCACGGTAAGTATGACTACAAAACAAGTGGCAAGCTTATCGACAGGCAGCTGCTGCTAATATTAGAAAAATAGAAACACTCTTTTCTTACCAGAATTGCTATTTCTTTTTCTTTTAATGTATTTTGTAGCTGGTACGCCTCAGAAGAATATTCCGAGACCAAAAAAGTTTGACCGCGAGTGGTACTGCCAATTGAGCAAAAGTTACAAGAGCTTTTGTCAAGAAGTGGGGCTTTCAGATGGTTTGGGTATGATATCCAAGGAGTGGGGTCAGGCGTGGGACAACATTAATAATGCTTCAACACTGAGAAGCTCGCCGAATGCAAAGAAAATTCTAAGCGCGTACCGAAAAAACGAGGATATCACACTGTTGAATCACCAAAGCGCCTCAGAGCCTATATATCAGAAAGCGTTCGATCATCTTGCAAAAGCCGTTGAACAGTTTTCGCTAAGCAATAGCAGCGGCGAAAGAACCGGTCTGCGCTGGATAGACACGCACAACATCCGAGTTAGTGGCGGTGGAAACCCTGGCAGATACCCAGACGGCGGTTTATTTACAGCGAAATCAGCACAGCGCACACAGTGGCACGACATGGTAGCCGTTATCGAAATAAAAAAAAGCAAAGATCCCGCAGATAGCGATAGCCTTCGTGGTCAAATCATACAGGGCCTGATTGGCATGGCAACGTTCCGCCCACGCAGGTTTTCATTTGGGATATCGCTTGGGAACGGGGCAAGATATATGTGTACATTTGCATGCCTGACAGTATCTACGTTGCATCGCTTGGTACGCTTCCGCTGATGCAAAAAGACAGGCAAAAAGTGCTCAATGATCATCGGGTGGTTTCGTTTATTTGGTTCCTCTACCAGAAAACTGCAAAGGACTGCGGGTTCCTGACATGTGACGCAGTTGAGCTTCCTGGTACGTTTGCGCTGGACAAGATCGTCGGAATAGAATCTGATAGAAACAATTCGTTTATGAACACAAGCATAAACATCAGAACCCGCAGCGGCGGGGAAGTGCTTGGACGGCACCGGAGCCTTAAGGGGCCACGGACGTGGATATACCCCAGCTGCAGATTTGACTACCAGGATTCAGTGTTAAAGTTCCAATGGATTCCAGAGGGAAACCTTGAATCCGAAGCTCATCGCTTCGTTTTGGCCAAGGGCGTACCGCACGTGCCAAAGCTTCTCTTTGCGGCCAGCGTGTCAGACAGGCAGAGCGACGGAGATGTGCCATTCGTAGGCGAGGTGTTGGTCTTTGAAAACGTCGGAAACAAAGTATCAACTTTGTTTGACAGCGCCGGCAGCAGCATGGAGGAACGTGTGTTTGATACCTTTGCTGCATATGCGCACACGCTTATCACTGCAGCAAGAATTGGCGAAGACAACCGGTTTGTGCTTCATCGGGACATATCGCTGGGGAATCTGATAGTGACACGCAGTGGCCAGCCATACATCATCGACTGGGGCTATGGATGCGTGTGCGATAGCAGCATCTGCCACCGTCCTGTGTCAGGAAAGTTCATTATCGGAACCACAATTTACATGGGTATTCGAGTGCTGTTCGAGAAGGAGACACGGTCATTGATCGATGACCTCGAATCGCTGTTTCTCGTCTTTTGCCACTGCCTTTGGGCCACATACGGCAACACTGGGAACAAGTATTACAAAGATCTATGGATCAAGGGCAACAAGCTTCAGGTCAAGTTAGTACGTAAGGACTGGCTAAGCAGCAAGCATTCGCTGTTTAAACATATGGAGGCCGGGAACAATATACCAGTATTCTACCGAGACCTTGCAAAAGGGATGTATGATCAGCTGTTTCCATCACGGTCGTTTATCAGTTTTCTGGAAGAGAACAGCAGCGATCCACGCGTGGAAAAATTCAAATCCTCGAATTGGATGAATTTGTTTAAGAAAGCAGTTGACAGCACAGCAGCCATGCCATACCTCAAAATGCTGCAAGACTATGTGGCTGCCATAGAAAATGACAGCCGCCGTATCTCGTTTATCACCGAGAAGAGCAGCAATGCCGACGTTCTTGTTGTTACGCCAGATCATGCCAAGGATACCAGCGAGGACTACAATCTGTTGGAAACTCCAACACAGAACAGGGGTTTAAAGCGAGCCTCAACCATTATACTCAGGTCAGCCACTGCAAAGAATCATCGCCGCTAGTTCTTTTATCTATATTAGCACCCGCATTTGCTACTCTATCAAGTGCCTGTTTTCCTTTCAATTTTTGCTATGGATTTCATAACCAGCCTTTTACCAGCTTGGTGTTTGTAATCGCACTATGTAAAGTTAATTTTTTTTTTTTAAAAATTGCGGGTACCGCCGGTCATGACGTGGATCATTCTGATCCAGGAGATGAAACACACTATGGAGATCAAAGAAAAAGCTTCCCTTAAAAGATAAGCCTCCCATTGCCGCTTTGGAAGCTACGCCATGGAGCGATTACAACGGCTGCACAGAGTAAACACTTTGTGCCAGAGGAGGACGGACGATGCCCAGTATGCCATGCCGAAAACGAGGATATCAGACACTGTTTTTGGAATGTCCGCATATTCAACGTTTTTGGCGCTTGGTCAAGGAGTATCTCAAGTCTTCCTTCGGACAAGCCGTTTCCAGGACAGAATTCAAAATCGACGTGGACAAAGTTATCTTTGGTTTTTGTGAATGGTCAAGCATTCTGCCAAACGCAGAAACATTACATGGACTAGTTGTGTGGGTGATTTTCCGCGCCCATACAAAAGCAGCCCTGGATAACTCAATACTAACGTCTCAAGCAATGTTTGCACGCTGGAGGAAGACAGCATTCGGATGAATTACACCCGATTTCTAGGGCTCTAGATGTAAACACAACAAACCCGCTTAAAGTAAATCAGCCTCTTTTGAGGGAAACAAAAGCATAACGTCAGTAGCCCGCTTAGCATTCACTCAGCTTGCTTGATGCCCTTGATCATTCTACGCTGTTGTCGCATGAAAATCGCGATTAAATTGCATTCCATACTCCCTTTTGCGCAGCACAGCTTTTCTTTTCCTTGTTGCATTTCAATTCCTCCTCTGTTTACACTATTTTATTATTCTGTTATTTTTTAAAATATTGTTGAATTTCTCTATCAAAAGCCGCTCTCAATTTACCAATTAGAAGAAATGGAGCGCTCCAATGCGTGTAAGCATAGAAGAGAAGACAGTCACTCGTCAGATGATTTAAGAAAACGTCTCAGAGACAGCACTGTTGACGATTCTGTTGACAAAACGAGCTCTAGCAGTCGCAAACCTCAACCACACAATGCTAGCACCATGTCTACGAGCGCAACGTCTCAGCCACCTAGTGATGGTAGTGAGCTTGTAGAGCTTGTATGTGAAGTGGCAGGCAATCCAGAGAGAGACATCGAGAGCGTGCCGGCAGTGGAAGTGATACATCCATCCTTCTCATCGGCGCCGCTGGAGCTGAATAACCCGATGGCAACGCCAATGCATCAGTCGAGCATTGATCTACCTTCATGTAAGTACCTGAATTATGTGAAATGCTGCTTCATATGTGTTGCTAGATTAATTAATGCTAATGTGTAATGACTATCTGACCTTTGAATTCACTTGCTTGTGCTAAATACTTTACTTGCTGTAGCGCCATCAAAGGTTTCTGGCCGGAGGATTCTGACGGGCTCTGATTTTGGGAGCACAGAGCGTCGGACCGGTATTGTTGTAGATAAGACTCTTATCTGCAAGGCATTTCTATTGGCAAGCGGCTCACCAATCTGCATTTGCCTGCCCAGACGATTCGGAAAGACATTCAATCTCTCGATCATTGAAGAGTTCTTTAATGTCGAGAACAGCATAGATGCGACACCTCTTGATGGCCAGCTTGACATACCCGAATGCCGCAGAACTCGAGGAGAGCTTTTCAAAGGCAAACTCTTGTACGAGAACGAGCGGGCGTTTTTTGAAGAGCATTTCTGCAAGTATCCGGTCATTCGTCTCGATTTCAAGGTAGGTATCTAAATTGGTTGCTGTTGAGTTCATGCTTTTTATTATTGGAATTGAAGGTATGTAATAATTCTCTTCTTATTCTTTACTTTTTCCGTGCAATTTTCAAGGATATAGAATGTTGGCAACGAATCTCTTGGTAGTTTTTATAAGGATATTGCGGACTGCGTCAATAGCACCATTGATACATGGCTTGAGAGAACCCACGGGCAGCGATTATCTCAAGATGCCGAGGAAGCATACGAAAGCCTAAAACAAGCACAAAAAACATTCTCCAATCTCCAGAGGGTTGCTTCAAGTGAGTGGCTAGAATATGCTCGCCTGGCATCTGATATGTTCTCGATTCTAACAAAATTCTTGAAATCTCATTACAAAAGCAAGTATGTTGTTCTTCTGGATGAGTATGACACTCCGCTGGCCAAAATCCAGGGCAAGGGTTGGAGTGGGGACGCTCAGGGGACATATACACGCCTCCTTGGCAAGATATTCAAAGTAAGTATGCTAATGTCTATACACACGATAACTGCATTCATTTTGTTTCCATGTTGATCTGAGAACCCAGATATTCTGCTGTTTTCTCTATTTATTGTAGGGAAACCAGGATCTAATGGCTGGGATGCTGGCAGGAGTCCACAACATAAACCTTGCCCAAATATCGTCGGGGGTTAATAATATCAAATACATGCCTCTGGTCGCAAACACCAAGTGCGAAAACAATATGGTGGGACCGTACGATCTGGGGTGGTATTTTGGGTACTCTGTGGACGAGATTCGGCTTCTGATAGAAAGGGCCAAAGAGGCGAACGGGGGAAGACTGGGCAGTCGCAGTCATTCGGAAGACAGCGTTTTGGACGTCATGACAAGATGGTACAACGGATATCGTGTTGGAACAATAACAGGCAAATACAATTCATTTGCATCAGTGGCATTCCTTGAAGAACTCTCTAGTTGCCAGTCGCTTGAAGAAGCTGCGCAGCCGTTCTGGGGGTATACGGGGAACAGCAGGATTATTTCGGCGATTACGCTTAAAAACAAGGATATTGTCGGCAGACTGGCGTTTCATCTGATTCGGGAGTACAAGGACGATACGCTGCCAGCGTCGCATATCGTGTCAACCAGGCATCGACAGCATAATCCTGATGTAGTGGTGTCGGAATCGGTCCAGCACGTAACACTTTGCGCAAACAGCCTGCCTGATAGACCGGATTTCTCCAACTGTACGCTGAATGAGCTCGTCACGCTCTTCCTGTACACCGGTTACCTGACGCTGCGAGACTCTGTTACACTAAAGATCCCAGACGGTGAGCTTCTTGATGCGTGGGAGGATATCCAGCTAACAGCGATATTCAATAGCGAAAACACAGTTACATGGGACAACGAGCGCGATGCACTGTTACAAAGTCTATGCGATGGTGATATGCGGGATGTCTACAGCCAATTCAACTCTGTTTTGCAGCAGCTTTCCAACGCAAGCCGTAATGCTCACGAGGCAGCCAGTGCGGACCTGTTTCGTGCGTTTATACTGGCAAAGATGGGAACTACGTCCCATTCACGAGCTGTTTCGGATGGCACTCGAGGAAGCCGCCCGATGGAGCCCATATCGATTGTCGAAGGCGAGGGCGGTGACGGCCGGTTCGACTGGCGCATTGTCATTCCGGGTGGGCTCGTACGTCGGGAGGGTGCGGTATCGGTGACAGTCGAGTTTAAACATATAAACAAAAGACAGTCAAGGAACCCCGGATACCCTGTGCAGCAAGCACACAAGGCGCTCGATCAAATTATCACGACCGGCTATGCGGGCAATATCAGCGGAAGCCACAGAAGAGTGGACATTGGTGTTGCAATCGGCGATCGGAAAGTAGCAATCAGACAGCGTGTCTGGGAGCGAGCAACACCGGCGGAGATAGTAGAGGCACATGAGAAGGCATGCGACATTGAGGGATACCACCGAATTTCCAGACAAAGTGGTTTGTCGGTGGAAGCGCTCGATCAGCAGTTGACAGATTTTGACAATGCGGGCTGGGTTGACAGCCATGGGTGGATGACCATGGCAGTCAGCGAAGAGTTTAGGGTATTGTAGTGTTTTAATATTGGGAAATATATACTTGTTGAGTATTCAGAGTCAGTGTAGGAAATAGAAGCCCCCCAGGAACTGGCAGTCGAGCATTATGCCAAACACAGAAACATTACATGGGCTAGCTGTATGGGAGATCTTCCATGCTCATACAGAAGCAGCTCTGGATAACTCAATACTAACGCCTCAAGCAATGTTTGCATGCTGAAGGAAGACAGTATTAGAGCGTATTATACACAATTTCTAAGATATGCATAGCCACTCAAGTAACTCTTTTCAGGAAGGTTGGTTCAATGTTGATATTGTAGTTTTCTCTTTTCTTTTAATAAAATAATCTTCCAAAAGACTCACTAATGAAAACCTCTCAAACCATAGAATAGCGGTGCTTTTATAGCCACCGACTATTCTATGTTTCAAAAGAATACAACTATTAGGATCACATCCTAATTTAAATGTTACTATTGATGTGTATTCGATGTTAACATTTGGATCAAATGTTAACATCACCATACGTCATCATAACAGTTGACACCTTCTGGTTTCAGTTTGAACCAGGCGGAGCCAGTCAACCGGACAAGTTGACCAGTACCCTATCTTCTTTTCAACACGTTGCTTTACAGTCTCTCCGAGAACACACTTTCAACGCAGGCGGTCTAAACTGCCATCACAGCGTTTCCTTTTCATAAACTCTTTGTTTATTAGTATGATTCCAATCGGCAAAAAGTGGGGCTCTAGATGTAGACCCAACATACTCGATTGATAATTAATCAACTTTTTTTGGAAAAAAATTGAATAATCGGCTGTTATTTTCTCATACGCACATTATTTTCGGGAAAAAGAATGAGGACAGAGGAAGAGCCTTTCTTTTGTTTTGTAAAGTTCTACACTGTTTTTCAGCAAGTGTGCTGGGAGAATTGGAAGAAAGGAGGAAGGAAAAACATGTGGTTTTCTGATTACACTGGTGACAAAAACACCACTTACTTACCCTTCTTTCCTCTTCTTTTTCGGAATTGCAATTAGCTTATTTCAATAGGCCATATCAATAAAGAAGAGGGAAAGAAAACCACATCATAATTACTGTGCTATGATGATCGGATACCAAGGACCCAATTGGAAGCAAGTGCCAATGTAATGTGATGTTGATGTGTGTGCAAATGAGAATGGATTCTGTTTACTTGGTAAACTCCACTCACTTGCTCACTCACTCTCATGATCATGACTTTCCATCTATCATTCCACTGCAAGTGTGTTGTTGTCATTTTATCCGTTTAGGAGATAAAGTGGTGTGGACTTCATTTCCGGGGTTTGTTTATCACGTATTAGTAAGTTGCATCTACCATGCTAATGTTGCCGATATCCGAAGATCCTCTCATATTGAATTGTTTAATGGATTTTCACTTGCACTTTTCCAAGACAGCCATATTTAATTTTATTTGTTATACAGTCCGTTCTTTTTCTATATTATAAAAGAGAATACTTTACCGAGTTGGAAGTTGAATATATGTAAACTATTTTTTCTTTCTAGGCCCACATCTTGAAAAAAGAAAAAAAGGCAACCTTTTTTATGCAACCAAAATATCCAACACTTTCAAATATTATTTTCTCATTACAAGTTTTGTATTTGCATGAATTTTCGTTTTATTTCTGAAGAGGAAAAGAAACCTGAAAAACTAAAACCTCTATTCCCTCAATTTCCATTCTATTTTATTATTTTCTAATTATTGTATTATATTTTAGAGGGTGCTCACCTCCTCTTTCCTATTGTTATACTTTGCCATGGCATTCTTCTACAAACAAGGCAACATTGCCGATCGGAATGGTCCGTTATCAGAAAAAACAACCACCGCGGCTCTTGGCGATTATCCTCAGACTGCAAACACCGATACAGATTTTCGGATACAGCCCCGCCACAAAAAACACCTTGATTCCAATGACACCACCACTGAAGACCATGCAAACAACCATCACAGCCACGCCCAAGACATCGCCACAACCACTAGCAGCAATGGTAATGGTAATGGTAGCGGCAGTGGCAGAAGAAGACGAGATAGAAAGTTTGGCGACACTCTACGAACTGCCAAACAAGGAGTCGTAAAACGCGAGACCTCGCGGCTTGCAAAAATCTTTGGTGAACCAAATATATCCGACTCCGCAGACCACGCATCATCCACAGCAGCCACTGCAACAACATTGGAACCAACAGCCACAAAACACGGTGCAAGTGCACGGCAGCGCGGAGATCATCATATTTTGACATCCGAGGCCATAGAATCTGGTCTGCAGTCCAAGGAGCTTCTTCTCAATAGCGCAGGCCGCGTGAGCTATGGCACCTGGAAAGGATTGATCATGTACCTGGCCTCGGACAAGCACCACAAAACAGCCGAATTTATAGACGTATTCATGCTATCCTTCCGCTCCTTTGCTACGCCCAAGGATTTTGCTGAAGCACTAGTTGCACGGGCGCGTAATGTCGCGCACGCCGACACTAGTTTGTCTCCGTCCGACGCCAAACTATGGCACCATCGCGTGCAGGCGCCCGTCCAGTACAACGTTTTCCGCATAATCCAGAACTGGTACAACAACTACTGGTATCCACCGGTCGATAACGCTATGCTTAATTATCTGTGCGCGTTTCTTCTCAACGATTACCTGCCCACTCGCCATGGATCGTCAGCCAAGGAGTGTCAGAAGCTACTTCGACAGGTTTCATCAAAGAACCGTGCCATCGACCTGCGTGCACTAGCCGCATCGCCCGCAATGCCCCTGATGCCACTTGGCCTTGCTAGATTGTCAACAAACAGGTCGCTTGTAGCTGAAGGTTGGGCAGATAATTCCAATAACGCGTCGCCATCGCGGTTAGCGAGCACTTCAAAGAAAAGAAGCAGACTGGATAGAAGCACAGGCCCCGAAGCCAGAAACCTCAAGTTGCAGAATTACACGACGAGTGAGGAAAGGTCGGGTCAAGGATCGGGAGGGGAATCGCGTTCATGCGCTAGTGGTAACCTTAGCGAGAACAGCCCCGCTGTTACAAATGGCAGCAACTGTATCCGCGATTCGAACCAACAGCAGAAAAACCAACGATTAAAACGCACAAACATTCTTCGTAGGATGTTCAGTAAGCAACGCAACGAAAAAAACATTTCCCACAATGGCGGCGGGTCTTCCAGTCAGAACCCCCCGACAGACGCAAACAACATTGTAGATAGAACTGCATCGACCGAACTTACCGAAACAAAAGAACATAGCGTAAATTCAGATACATACTCTGGAGATTATCAGGCTTATCGACGGCCGCCATCGTCAACACGATCTGGACCACTAACAGACAACAAGCTGCCTTCTGCCAAGGAGAAGGCGCTGGCTGAAATTGCTAATCAGCCAGCTTCAAACAGTGGCAAAGACTCCTGGCCAGCAACAACAACAGCAACAGCCGCAGGCACCGGCAAACGGATCTCGGGCTCATCGAGCGAAGAGCCCGACATATCCGATCTTCTGATGGCAACCGTCGGAATGGATCTCTCATACGAGGCATACAGAAAGACTCCACATATCACACATATCAACCCACTTGACGTTGCATGCCAGCTCACGATAATCGAGAGCAGCTGCTACTGCATGATCCAGCCAGCCGAGCTGATTAACAAGGAGTTTAGTCGCGGGAGCGATTCGCGCTCAGTCAACGTGCGACAGATGTCACGGTGGTGCACGCAGATCACCCGCTGGATCTCGGTTCTGATTCTATCCGAGTCAACGCCCGACCGCCGGTGCCGCATGCTAAAGTACGCCATCCAGCTTGGCATCCACTTGCTTGCGCTGAAGAATTACGACGGCGTGATGGCTATTAGGGCGGCTATCTTCAGTGCCGCGGTTATGCGGCTCAAACGGTCGTGGGCCATTCTGCCGAAAAAGTTCAACATTATGTCAAAGCGGCTGCACGAGGCATTGGATTCCGACCACAACTACGCAAACTACCGTTCGGTTCTCCACCGCTCGCAACCTCCGCTCCTTCCGTTTCTGGGGTTGTATTTAACCGATCTAACGTTCTTGGATGACGGAAACCCCACGTATCGGCGCCTTGTGCTGCCTCAGGAGAACACGCAACCCCAGAACTGCTATATTAGTAACCAAGCATCGCAGGAGTCTGGCGGGAGCGGCAATGACAACTATTGTCTAAATGACTCTCATGATACAACTGACGAGTACAACCACTATCTCTATGCCAACGAAAGTGACAACTCCAACAACAACTCCAACAACAATAGTTCCACCGGCAATCCACAGGTGTGTCACGGACGGCAACAAAACAATGAAGAAGCACGTGTTGCTGTTGGCACAACATCAGCAGCGGCAGCAGGCAACACCAATACTTCAGATAATGGCGTCGAAAAGAAGCATCAGCAGCAACCATCACCACCACAAATGCCATCAACCGTCACGCTTACAGGCCAAACATGCGCACTGTTTGCAAAGCGCAACGAAGTTGACCTCAATAATCGGTCAACACTGATCAATTTTGAAAAATCCAACAGGATCGCATCGATTATCCAAGAGATCCAAAAGTTCCAAGTGGAATACAGCGGCAACTTCACGATGGTGATTCCAGGGCTTCAGCAGTTTCTCATTGAGCAATGGGACCAGTGCGAGGCCGAAGGTTACGATGACGAAAGAATATATAGTATGAGTCTCCAGTGTGAACCGCGTGCCCAATGCCACCCCCTCAACACCGGCGGCAATGCGATTGACGACAACTATACCAGAAACAACAACAGTAGCAGCAGTTACAGCAACAACAACAATCGTCCCATGATCCACCACCAGCCTGTCCAAACAGCAATGCGGTTCAGTCGCTTCATCCCAAATGCTGCCCAGCGTCTTCGTGGCAAAGATAACTCGGATCCTGCACTCAGTAAGCTCTACGATGATCGCAGCAGCGTTAGTACTGGATAAAAGATCTAGGTTTATTGTTGCTATTTTTTTGTATTTTGTACAAACAGCACAAAACAGTGGGGAGTGTGTGGTACAGAAGTGAGAAATGGAAGATAATGACAAAAAAATTACTAGATACTAGATGATGATGATGAATGACGAGAAAAGTGAGCAATACTTGGTGTGCATTGATCGGGGCTTTACTCGCCCAACAATAGTCTGTGGATAAGGTGCCAGCCGTTTCTGTTTCCATTGGCGTTATTACCAACATTGCCACCAGCGTTAGCAATAATATGACGATTACCTGCCGCAGCCTCTGTCGCCCTGGCAATTGCAGCGACGGTTGCAGGGTCGTTTGTTGCCAGCAGTCTCCGTCCTCTCCACGGAACAGCCATCGACTCCATTGACGGAACTCTGTCGACAGCATGAGTAACCATTGATCCCTGCCGACCACGACGTCCATTATTGTTATTGTTGTTATCGTTGGCGTGTGCGTCGTCTCTGGCCAAAGAGGGCTGGAAGTAATGCAACCCAGCGTTGTCGAGATTACTGATCCGCGCCCTGGATGTCTGGAGGAACCCGGTATCGGGAAAACACACCCCGCAGCAGGACTCAAGGTTTGTTTTCACAAACGAGTATGCGTTGCTGTATAGTGAGATAAAGGAGATCCTCGGCAGACTGTTCAGAATAACAAAGAGTCGGGAGAGTTCAGGGTAGCCCAGATCCTCGCCCCCCGCGCCAATTACCAGGTGCTGGAGCGATAGGCCGATGTCTCCGGGCAGCTGGTCCAGCGTAGCTGGTAGTCCACTGTGTCCGTTAGAAGTAGTTGTGTCGTTGGATGACGACAGCCTTTGGGCAGCAGCAACCGGTTGATCATGACCCTGATCCTGATCATCAATAGTAGCTGGCGCTGAAGCAGTTGGAACAACAGTGACTCGAAGCAGCTGCAGGTTATCAAAGGTTGAGAGAAGCCAAAGAACGTTGTCGAGAGAAAGGGGCCAGCCATACAGATCGAGGTACTTTAATCCAGTGCAGTTGATCACCGTAGGAAGCGCCGAGAGCCCCTCGATATAAGACGGATGGATATATCTGGCGAGCGTTGGAATAGTAGCCACGGCCTTGAGCACCCGGGTCGAATCGCTCTCTGCCTGGGTTGTGCTCCAAACCCCCGTGCTCCAGCAACACTTTATGTGCCGCAGACTCACAAGCTCTGGACAGTTCTTGTTACTTACCATACGCTGCGTGTTGTAGATGATTGGGAATGTTAGGTGCTTGAGTTTCATGTTTGGATGCTTGAGAAACACGTCGTAGAGCGGTGCATACCATTCTTCCATCGGCAACCCGTTGGACAACGTGTGGTCAAAGTACAGTTCCTCGAGTGTTGGGAATGGACACATTGCGTTGGATGTATGTGCTATAGCTTCCTCTTGGTGCTGCTCGTTGCTCTGTGGTGCCATTGCGGTCGGATTCACATGCACATGAGTATCCACGCCAAATATCAAACGCCGCAGCTGTGGATACGTTGCCACCGCTTGGCGCACAGGACCAATGGCTTCGTGCATGCCATCTTCGGTGCCTATAACACGGATCTGGGGGTCGTTGACAGGCACAGCAGCCGATGCTGGAGGCATGGATATCGAGAGTCTCTTTCTAGCAGGATGCCACTGGACGAGGCTCCCCAGCACGCCGCCCGACACCATTCCCAAGCACAAGTGGTGAACATCATGTGCGCACTCGCGAATAATGTCAATTGCCGTGTCGCCATCATTCATCGTAGTTGACAACAGATGTATGGCGGCCACATGCACCTTGCCACTATTTTTGGGTTGAACCAAGGATACGGGCATTCCGGATGCCCAAGGGCTATGCATCTGCTGGTCAACGAGTTCCGCGTAGTTAGTCAGTGTGCGCACAAGACTAAGTGCAACGAGTCCGGCCATCGTGGTGCTCTGGAACCACACGCTCTCGAGCGCAGGCAGTTTGTTAAGAATCTCTAGCGCCAGGTGGTTTTCCAAAACCATTCCCCTGCGCAGATAGCTGCCAAACCATCCGGCCATGTGGTGCGAGTGTCGGGGCATCGAGTCACGCACACAGAGCCCAATCCTACGCACCCTGGGCAGTTCGTGCGGCACCAGACGTGATAATCCGGCGGCAGCTGCACCAAGCTGACAGTTATCCTCAACAGTATCCACCTGAATCAACAGAGTGTCAACAAAAGATTTGGCCGTAGACGGAAGCTCCACAGATACGCGGTTCTTATTTGTCCCGTGCTGTCTGTTGACCAATCCAACGGACACGTGGCGAAAATAGCGGTGGATGGCATGTTGTCTCCAGCTCCTGCATATGTGGATGGGCGATATGGCCCGTGCACGGAGAGAATGGTGGATGCGTATTTGATCGTAGTCCTGCGAGTACTCGCTGCGACGCTCTATGAACTGCGCGGCTGGTCGGTCGTCCCACAGGTAGTCGAGGATGAGAAGCAAGCAGTCCTCGGGTATTCTCGACGCCACCGACGATGATAAAGGGCTCATTTCCTTTTTTTCCTGCGTTTGCTCTTGTGTCTGCAAGTCAGTCACACTCTAGAGAATCAAATATAAACAACAAACCGTATTCTTATAACTCTAAATGAAAACAATATAAAAGTAATATGAGAGGAAAAAGAGAAAAAGGAATGGAAATTTTTTTACTTGCTTTAATTGTGGAATAATGTTTTTGTTAAAAGAATATCAACATTGGAGGTGGAAACATAAAGAAAAATAAACAAGCGAGGTGCTGTAAGATGTGGCTTTGATGCCTGATGTTCCTTTTCAGCTCATTCCAGATGAGGGGAGGAAAATGGAATTTGGCTTTCGGTCAAAATTTCCACATTCTCCTTTTTACAAACAATGTGCTTGGTCACGCCACCACCAATCTCATCTCCACATGGCCAATGCAGCTTTGATCTGTAAAAAATAGACATACAATTATTATCCCTGCAGAAAAAAGTTTGAAAATTCTGACGTTTCCTCATTTTTATGGCTGTTATGCTAAACTAATGGCTGAATTGGCAGGATTTATTAAAAAAAAACTTAAGCAACTCGTGTTATTAATATAATCCAAATTTAACATCTACTTGGGTAAATTATTGTTGTGTTCATCACATAAACCTCTTGCATACTCTTCGTGTATTGAAGAAGTATAAAGGAACGTTGAACGTTTACCAGACTCTGGATGGATATAAATGGTTCCCTTATCACTATGAAATTCAACAACTACACGTCCTGAGCAATCGTTGATAAATTTACTAATTTCTTTCGGCGGTAGAGTTTGATCAGCCATATTTCCATTGACTGTCTTGACTGAAAATGTGCTGTGAAATGATAGTGTTAATGAACAATGCAACTGAAATATTTTTCATGAATCTAACGATGGCAGTTTGGGAAGAAAAATTGAAGGTTTAAATATTGTCTGAAATCTCAACAACCATGTGCACAATTTGATGTGTAGATTGCTTCTTTGAGGCTATAATTATACAAATATGTTGCTTTCAGTATAATTACATGTAAGAAAAAGAAAAGGGTGGTCGTCTGACTTTATATCTGCATTAGCCAAATTTAATTAGATATATGACACACAATGACATGATGGATACTTTCTCTGTATAATAAATTGACAAACCCGAAATTTATAATCATCTGGCATGCTTTAATGTAGTTCCTTCCATATTTTTTCATATTTTTAGATATTATCATCACCATTCTGCTATCATAAAAACGAATGGGGGTTCATTATTTTTTGATATGAGTGTGATGTTGCAGAATAAGCTATGTCGGACGGAGAATAAATATTTTTCTTATGTATTTTTCTCTAATGGATTACTAGTTCGATTTTACTTGCTTTATCTAATTTCCAACGCATGTGTCATTATAAAATGTTAAAAATAGTTCTTTTTGAAGACAGCGTCTACTTGTTACTAATATCTAGCAGACATTGGAATGGTACGTTTATTAATATTGAATTGCTCTGGTTTTGTCCAAACAATGTCAAAACCCCCTAAATATGGTAATGGGTCTGTCAATGGCATCGTGCAAAAAGGAATACAGAAATGGTGCTATGACAGTAGTGATCTAGGACCTTTAAACCCAATATATCTCAAAGCAAAAGTCCTTCGCACTGATTTCTTATCAAAATATAAGGATCCACATGATGTTTGATCTTACTTTCAATTGGTGTATGTGATCAATAAAAAAGTAAACATTTTTTATTGTCAAGTTTGTGAGTAATTGTAGAATTTTTTGACAGCATCTCTTTCTTTAGATGTTTTTGACTGTCTTTTGTAGTTTATATTTTCTTATTCTTTGTTTGCTCATTAATTATAACACGATGACCTTAGACGACTTTAGCGACAATACTTCCGCTACACCCAAAGACGCTGGTAACAATATTAATCAACTGGTGTCCCTAGGAGGCTCTGCTGCTAACTCCAGTTGTGAGTACATTATTAAAATTCTTTATGAAAAGCAAGCTGAGCGTAATACAGACTTTAAGGAAGAATTCACAGGCTTTCACTCTATTCTATAGACATAGACCAAAATCCTTGCGCGTCTCAAAGAAAATAACAATATTAGGCAGATTGTGCTTGACGTAAGAGATAATAACTCACTTTTGCCTTGTTCTACAAGGGTAGGCTTTAATAGATTAACATTAGTGGAAACGGAGCAACATTATATAATGCAAAGCTATTGCAACAGTTGCAAAGATATTGGCAGGGGGCTGGGGAATTTCAAAAGGACGTCGGAAAACATTCTTCAGACTGCGTTTGGTGTTTTGGCAGAGGCTGTCCAGAACCATATGGACTCCATGCGCAGCACCAACCCCAGGATATACTGGCGCGATATCCACACCACCAACATCAAGCGTGATGATGGCGCTTGCCGGAAGCCCGACGGGAGCTTCCTTACAACCAGCGATTCCAGTCCAGAGTGGAGAAACATAGTGGCTGCGGTGGAGATCAAGGGCGGCGATATGTCAAGCGACCATCATCATCTTTGTGGGCAGATATTGCAGAACTTCATTGATATGGCCGACTTCCAGCCGCGACGGTTTATGATTGGCCTATCCCTTGCAGGTAATTGAGACGTCCGCTTGTATGTCTGCGTGCCTGACGGCATATATTACACCTTACTTGGACGGGTACCACGGGTGGTGTCAACCTCATCTACGCTAACGCCTAATGAAATATGCGTTATAATGTTTCTGCTGTTTTTGCATAGTCGGCTTGGCAAGGACTGCGGGTATTTGACAAAGCACAATTCTGGTCTTCCTGGCGAGTTTTCTCTTGCCAACATCATGGGAATTGAACATGTCGAGAGTAAACTTCCATTGCAGACGACTGTCCATCTTGATTATGCCGACGAAAACAGCAAAGAATTTGGCCGCCACGGACACCTCAATGGCCAGAGAACATGGGTCTATTCAGCGCAATACTGGAACGACGAACACTCCAACGGCCATATTTCCGACGCCTTTTTCAAATTCCAACGGGGGTTTGATGACGAGGTCGAAATCGAAGTGCACCGACATGTTCTGCACAAAAAGGTACCGCATGTTCCCCCGCCCCTTTACGCGGCATCTATTGTTGGGAATGGGACTGGACCAAAGGGCCAAGAGAGGCGATTATCACCGAAAATGTTGGTCAGAGCGTGAAGAGCATCTTCAAGGATGGCGGACTGTGCGTGTCCAATGCCACGCTCATTGATATCTTTGCTGGATACGTGCATACATTGCTTGCTGCCGCAGCAGTTGCTAAAAACAAGTTTGCTTTGCACCGCGACATTTCAGCAGGCAGTCTTATGGTCAAGAATAATCGTGATTCTTACATTACTGATTGGGGTTGTGGGTGCGTGTGTATTGCAAATAAAGTACGGTCCCGGCCTAACAAGCATATAATTGGGACTACAATATACAGGGGCATTCGCACATGAGCTGGCTGGCCAGCACAAACAACCTCTTCAGTTGAATGGAGATTTCCTCGAACGACTACCCCAAAAGCTCTTTGTGCTTTTGCTGAAAGCATTCACGTCCACTTATTCCCAGGAGAAGCATCCATCTACATATTTGGCGTTGCTGATAATAATGATCCGCGAGTAAAGTAATTTAATTGTAATACTACCTTTTTGTTGTCCTTAATAATAGGAATTTAATAAAATACTTTGTATTTCAAAATTCTCTAGTGAATACTATCAAAACTTGGAATGTTAACAGTACTTATTTCTGTTACCATTCCATCGCTAGTAAAATACAACTACAACAATCAAATTCTATTTATCGATCATATTATAACGAGCATCAAATGGTAACATCGATTGCTTCATAATTGCAGTTAGAAAGCTTTACCCACGTTAATTTCTGTATTTGTGTATATGGCATACGTTCTATGCCAAACATGTATTTATCCAGCAAAGATGGAAAAATGTCTAATCCACCAATTAATCACAATCACAGGATCAGCTGAGCGAAAAAAAGTTTCATCTTTTAATGATGTTGTTCTTGATTTTCCAGGCACTGGATGAAAGCTTTGCTCTTCTTTCTCCTATAATTTATATTTTTATTGTAATTCATATATAGGAAGAAGGCGGAAAGAGGGAATTACCGGAGAATGAGCACGTCAAAGTTTTCAAAGCACAGCGCGAAAAAGAAGAGCACTACTACCACTTCCTCCTTGGAGAGCGACCAGGTTGCTGCTGTTGTTCCGGAAGAACTGTCACCAGCAAAAGAGAAAGAAGAAGATGCGGGTAAAGACAAAGATGAATACAGAGCACCGCCGATGAGGACGTTTGCAGAGCTTGGACTGGACCAATGGCTTGTGGACTCGCTCTCAGCGATGGCTATCAAACGGCCAACGGAGATCCAGCGGGCGTGCATTGGGCCGATCCTAGATGGGCGGGACGTGATAGGCGGCGCACAGACGGGGTCAGGCAAAACAGCCGCATTCGCACTACCGATCCTTCAGCGGCTATCGGAGGATCCGTACGGGGTGTTTGCCGTGGTGCTGACGCCGACAAGGGAGTTGGCGTACCAGATAGCAGAGCAGTTCGAGGTGCTCGGGAAGGGCGCCGGGGTCCGGGTCACGGTTACCATTGGCGGAGTCGATATGGTGACGCAGGCGATTGAAATGTCCAGACGCCCGCATATCGTTGTGGGTACGCCCGGGAGACTGGCCGATCTTATTGAGAGCAGCTCGGATGCCGTTCACTTGCAGAGGGTCCGGTACTTGGTTCTCGACGAGGCAGACCGCCTGCTAACGGATACGTTTGCACCGGATCTGGGCGTGATTATGGGCCAGCTGCCCAAGACACGCAACACTTTGCTGTTCACCGCCACCATGACGCCGCACATCCTGGCGCTCCGCAACAAACCGTCGTCCCCGCCATTCGTGCATGTGTGCAAGTCAGACGTGGTCACTGTTTCGTCGCTTGTGCAGTACTACATATTTGTCCCGTCGCATGTGAAGGAGGCGTATCTGGTGCATCTGCTCAAATCCAATGTGGGCAAGCTGGAGAAGAGAATCAACACACAGCTGGCGGACGCTGCTGCCTCCGACGACGACGAAGAGGGTGGAGAAACGGCAACTGTGGGCAAAGACAAGTCGATTATCATATTTGTCGGACAGTGCAAAGCGGCCGAGACGCTGCGGGTGATGCTATTCGAGCTTGGATTCCGCGTCACCGCGCTGCACAGCAAGATGGCGCAGCGGGAGCGGCTGGCCAGTCTGGGCAAATTCAAAGCACAGGCGGTGCGCATCCTCGTGGCCACGGATGTCGGTAGCAGAGGTCTGGATATTCCGTCGGTTGATCTGGTAATCAACGTGCATGTGCCCAGAGATCCCGACGACTACATCCACCGCGTAGGCCGCACGGCGCGCGCCGGACGCGGTGGTCGCGCGATCACCATTGTGTCGGAGCGCGATATCAAGCTGGTCCACGGCATCGAGGCGAGAATCGGCAAACAGCTCGATGAGTTCAGTATTCCCGAGCGCCAGGTTCTTGACGGAATGGGTGCTGTGTTGGCGGCCAAGCGTGCGGCTGCTGCGCATCTCCTGGATGTTGACTTTGACGCGCGGGACCGTATCCGGCAGCAGAAGCGCGGCGTTGACAACACCCAGAGCAGTCGTCAGAAAAAGAAGCCCAAGAACTAGAGTGCACATAGAGGAAAGATATTTTGGCGAGGGAAACGTTAATAAAGTACATACATATATTGGACTAGACAGGGGAGAAAAACAAACAACGGTTAATAGACATTAGGGGGGTTAATTGTACAGGGCGGCGTAGTCGGGAGGATCCATGTTGATGGCAGAGTCTCTGTCCCGGTCCTCATCGTAGCAGGCGTTGGCGGATCTTGGCAGCGACGATGCGGCAAGAACAATGTCGTTGGCAATGCCGTTGTAGCAGGGAAGCGACGCAGCGGCAATCTGGGATCCGCCGCGAGCCAGCACCTCGGGAAGCACAATGACGGGGGAGTAGAACGATACGCGGCTGGGCGTGTCGCAGTCGCAGTCGCGCACACTAACCGACACATGCAGCTGGTGCGACACCGCAAACAGCGGAGAGCTGGAGCTCGGCTGCACGGCGCGGCGTCTGGGCTTGCCATTGCTGCTGCCGCGCGCCTTGGACGGAAGCAGCAGATCGAGCGAGCCGACGCTAGGCAGCTCGTTGAACGACTCGCCCAGGGCGTCAATGGTCTGCGGATCCAGTAGCGTTGGCAGCTCGGCACGAGCCAGCCCGGCGGCCGTCCGCTGCTTGGATGCGGAGCGCGGACACAGCGACGACTCGGCCACCACGGTTCGCGTCGTCTGCGACGCCGCCGAGCCGGGAACCGTGTGCGCAATGACCTCGTGAAGCGCCACGCTGAACTCGACTAGCTCGGCGCGGCAGGGCGCGTCACGTGCGTGCGCCTGAGTCACGTGCGTGGCGTACACCTGCAGCCGCACAGGCGTGTCGAGGAACAGCGCGCGCGACGAGCTGGGCGAGTACACGGAGATGCGGAGCCTTTGGGAGCACCCTTCGCCGGTGCCTGTGGTCTCGAACAGCAGCGGTGTGCTGGTCAGCGCCTGGAGCGACGGATACCCGAGAAGCAGCACGTCGGCTGCACGGCTGGTGGGTGCGCCGTCGAGCGGCGGCGCGTGGAGCACATCGATGGATACGGGGCGGGCGATGGTGCGCGGATGGAACCATGACCGGTACGTCAGGTCTGCTGTCAGCTGGTACTCGACGCTGCCGAGCCGCGACGACACCGACGCCGGCAGCGTTGGCGGCAGCGCGAACTCGAAGGCAAAGCGGTATTCGCCGGGCTGGAGCGTGGGTGCCTCGGCTGTCTGCTCTAGTATCCGGTGGCCTCCGCCAACACCAATCACCCCGCTGTCCTCGCTTTGCCGTATTGGCTCCGGCGGCGGGCTCATTGTGTCGTATGTGCTTGCTGCCGAGCTGCAGCATCCCGCGTCGCTATCGATTCTCATCGCCACCGCGCTGTTGACTCGTGCAAGCGCAACCATCGCTGCGCTCGACAGCGTGCTGCTTGTCTCGTCCACCAGCTGCTGGCTGAGATTGGCGCATTTGCTGCGCACTGAGTGGTTTGATCCGCTGGGTCCCACGCCTGCGCGGATGTCCACCTGCTGCGTGCCCGTGAATGTCACTGTCAATCCGGCGATGCTTGTGGGACGCCCCACGCGCACCGACACGTATCCCACAAGCACATTTGTGCCTGTCACGCCCTGCTGAAGCACTATCTGTCTTGTCGACGGGCTAATTGTCAGATGGACGCCGTCGCTCTGTTTGCCTGATGTAAGAAGCCCAAGCACCATTGCCAATTTGTTGTGTATGGGATGGTTACTATGGAAAGGGGGGAGGTATTGGGGGGATTGTTTGGTGTCGCTGCAAATAATGTGTGGACATGTAATACAATATATAGGAAGAGGATGATGGGTAAACCTTGCTGATGTATAATGAGAACAAGGAAAGAAATACAGTCCAAACGATGGGTAATTGGATTTCTCCACTCTCCCCAACGTCTTTACGCTTTATATATATGCAAAGATGTTTGTAAATTTTTTTGGTTGGGGGAGGGGAAGAGAAAGAAAGAAATATATAGGGGAAAATGGTAGGTGGGGAGGAATACGGAATGATGTGATGTATGGAGATGGATGGATGGATGATGCCTAGTCGGAAATAGAAATATAAAAATATGTGCAAAGAAAAAAAGAGAAAGCAAGCTCCCAAAAAAAAAAAAAAGAGTTGACCTTTTATCCCCTCCTCCCTGCACATAAAGACTTTTTCCCAATAAAAAGAGGAAAAATACAACCCCCGAGTGTTGGTGAATCCAGGAAAAGTAATGTTACCCCCTCTTTTTTTACATTATCCTCATCCCCTTTTTTTCTCTCCTCTTCTCCAAATAGTCAAAAGAACAAAGATAAAGGTGGTGACCTCTTACTAGGATGTTTCAAGACTAGGAGACCGAACAAAAGAACCTGTCCTCTAAAGGAAACAAGAAACGGTATCTGACGTTACGGTGCAGGAGTATAAAACTTTTTTATTGTCACGTTGTAATTGTAATCATAAACGAAAAAGAAAGGAGGAAAACAATCGGAACAACCAAGCGCCAATAATTCTCAATATGTGAGAATGCTCAAAAAATAACAATTGTTTGGGGGAATGGTGTACAGCACAATATCTGGTTATGACGTGAGTGTGCTATTCTCCTTTAAAATAAACAAGGACATCAATAACAATAACAGCAATATAATGGCTTTAGGCACTATGCAACACAAACAAAAGAAGACGGTTCAATTGCACGTTATGGAAAATAAAATAGCATTCAAATGGTTCTCGTGTCAAAATGAGAAGGAATGAGAGGAAACTTTCTTTTTTAAACAAAAAATGCTCATGCTAAATGCATATCCAAGCGTATCCTTGCGTGAGTACCTTTTCCTTTCTTTTTTACGTTCTTTTTTCACTCGGCAGGACACGGAAAGAAATAAAAAAAAAAAAGTAAAATAAAGGCATCCTCTGACTAGCATTACTAATAAATTGGCCGTGGATGATGGGGCTCTTTTTCGAACTTGATTTCAAAGCCATTTGTCGCTGCTGCCTTCCCCTCTTTTTATATGGAATTCTCTCCTCCTTCGGATCGGGTAAATGCTTACTCGCCAATCAGAATCGACGACACCAAAAAGGTTGCCAGTCAGGGAAAGGGATAGATGGGGCATGATTGTGGAGGAAAAAGAAAATAACATTATGAAAATAAAAAACCCGTTTTTGGGACTGCTTCCATTTCGCCTTTGCCCCCCTCTTTTTACTGTCTTTCAGTTTGTGGTAACCAATGAGAAAGCAATCCAGAACCATCAGCAACAAAATAAAAATGTTGTTGCGTTTCTTGCCGCAGCAGCAATGCAAAATAAACCGGTTCTTTGTACCCGTAGAGAAAAAAACGATTGAAAAGCATGTGGTGTTGATAAGAAATCCTAATCTCGATAATGTTACTCAACCCAATACTTTGTGGGGAATAGAAAAGATGTGATCAAGAAATTCTCCGGTAAGCAGATCAATATGGTAAATGCCACGCCCATATTGTATTGCTTACTAATCTTTATTCCTCCAAAAAAAGTACGATGGCGCAATCGCAAACATTCCATGGAGTATCTGAGAGTGTTCCATTTCCGCTTATGGAGGGTGAAATAATGAGCGCCTATTTTTCCATGTGCAAAAAAACATATACATTAACTGGTCAGTGCACATATTTGATAAGACTTTCTGAGCCCATCTCTCTAGTATCAGCGCCTCCGTTGATCTGCCTTAATCCATTGGTGCAACAGTGCAAAAATGTCAACAAATAGCTTTAATAAACAAGAAATAATACTTTTTTTTACAGATATAAAACTATCAAGCACAAAAAATTAAACTATTGCAATTATTTAAAAAACATAATTAGTATTACAGACAAGATGATTCTATCTCCCCCCATCTTATTAATGTTGTTAATAGGGGGTTTCAGCAACAATGAATTCAATAGGAGTGCGTCCACAATTTTCAAGAGCAATGCTATCGGTTAGCTCCACACGACGTATATACACAGAATCGCCAGGACGCATGCGATTAACTTTATCGCCATTGATGACAAGACGACCACCATTAGCCGAAGCATCGGGGTTGACGTCATCCAGGAGACTTTGAATCCAAAGCCGGCGACGTGTCCCACGCTGTGGATTCTGGTGCCTGTGTTCTCTGGCACGTCTCTTGTCGTGCAGATCGTACGGCTCGTAGATTACCTTGGCTCCAGGCTCCAGATTACACAGCGACACAAAGATATCTTCCTCAACCACGAAGGGATCCACACAAACACGGGACGTTAGCTGCGGATCGGTTTCCGCCCACTCACCTGTCAACTCGCCAAGCGACTGGGTCATGTCGGCTATCGATTCGGGCGTAAAATACTCCGGTCGCTTCACTCTTGCGGTCTTTGGCAGATAATACGACCTGTCAAACGATGTCATATCGTCGTGCGTCTCGGCTTCTCCATACTCCCCGTTCTTACCACCGGCCTCCGACGCCCCGTCGCCGTCCTTTTTGCGGGTCGGTGGTTTCATTGTTCCGTAGATAAATGAAGTCATGCCAAATGACGGCCGATAGTTGGACGGCTGCGTCAGAACAAGCAGATAGTTTTCCTTGTCCGAATCGGCAACGTGTCTGATCTTGCAGTGGAAATCGGCATGTATGACGTTGTTGTTATCTGAGCTGTCTTTCCCATCCTCCTTCTGCTGCGACTGTTTCTGCTGGTGCTGGTGCTGTTTCTTTGATGTCTCCACCGTGATTCCTGCTGCGTTGTGCTGTTTCCCTTCATGGTGGTTGCATGCTGGCTTTTTGTTGGTGTTGTTTGCACTTGTTGGCGGGCTGTAGTCGTCCATGTCGAACCATAGTCGGACTATATGCACCCGGTGCGTCTTGCTGGGATTACGCACATACGTCAGGATTTTCTGACTAGTCATCGTCATAAGCACCATGCCTTTGCTGAGAAGCTTCTCGGTTCCAAGCCCTACAAATAATTAAAGAAGATTAAAACAAGAAAAAGCCCGCTTTTTGTTAGTATGATTAAGTTTTCCATGTCATTATAAACGTCATCCTAATGTAATACAATACATGCACACGTAAATTTTGTACTTACCATTATCATAGAACAATGTACCATCCACTATGTAAAGCATACACCGATACCCGGGCCTATTTTCAAGCGGAAGTCCCACGGCTACATGTATTGATTGAAGCAAGGAAGAAAAGACAAATAATAGGCAGATGAGATTAGTAGGAATTGCATTGCATCTTTTATGGGCATTACTATGAAGACAATATATATGCACCATGTTGCATATGAAAAACACTGTTGGAATAGAATAGGAAGGAAAACACAACAAATCAAAAAGTGATTGGTTAATAATAATAATAATAATAATAGAATTCGTACAAGGAGCGAAAGAGAGAAAAAAAGACAATTGCTTCTTGTTTCGTCACTTGCAACACATTAGCAAGCTCGTTAAAAATAAGAGGGAAAAGGCAACAATAGCTCTAATTGAGAACTTCATATATGCAAGCCATCAGGCACATGAAGATATCACAGAAAGAGCCTCTCTTTCTCCTTCCATTCATTGTGACATGTTAAAAACAATGCAATTTTTCTTGTTTCATGCAACGGAAAAGAAATAATGACTCTTGCTTTTAACCACATTCTTCATTGTTCTTCCACAGATCCACATCTAACCTGATTATCTGTGAAAGAGCTTTTCTGCAGAAGAAAACTAAAGGAAGAAAGGAAAATAACAGTAGGTGTTACAACTTGGGAGAAATAAGAAGAAAACACATACATCCAACATGTCCACATATACAACAATAAACACAAAAAAGAAAAGCAGAAAAGACATATGCAGTAGTAAATGTTCACATAAAACCCATTTCCATGGATTTGCAAAAAAAAAATATTATGATAGGAGCGTTTGTTAGTTTCAATACTTACATGGAGCAATCCAATCCTCGCTAGCCTTAAACAGAGGATGCAAGTTTCCTTTGGTCAGCGGCAACGCGCCCGCCTTTGCAATAATCTTTGCCTTATTGACCAGTTTCACTGGTTCGAGACAATGGTACAGAGTGGTAAACTTTGAACGCTCACACTGTCTTTCAACAACGCGCAGATACACGGCCTGTTTGCGCTCGGTGTTGTTGTATGCATTAACTGCGGCGCTAATATGTTCTTTTGAGGATTTTTTGACAGGCCCTGACGATGGTGAGGGTTGCGCACTGTTGGATGCAGATGTCATCTGCGCGCCTTGTGGTTGAGCAAATGAATGCTTTCTATGCACCTGCTGCTGTTGCTGTTGTTGGTGGTGCTGATGCTGATGCTGATGATGCAGTTGTTGTGGTTGTGGTAATGGAAGTTGCTGTGGTTGTACTGCAACCATGGGTGTTGGCATAACATGTTGCTGTTGCTGTTGGGGCGATACAAGTGGTGGGGTGTCGGTGACGTAGTTATTGTTGGGCACAGAGGTGGGTGAGATTGGGGCGCTTTGGCATTGCTGAAGAAACTGGTTCTGTACATGTGAAGGAAAAACATAGTTCAGCTGCGGTTGTTGCTGCTGCTGTTGCTGTTGTTGTTGCGGTTGCTGGTATATATGGTTGTACTGCGGCATAAGACGCTGGGATGGACGGTTATGTTTTGAAATGCGATAGTGTGCGTGTTTGGATACCGAAAGAGAGGGCGACGGCATGGGTGCAATGTTTTGGGCAGGCGACTGGACCCAGAATCCTGCAGGCGACAGAGGAGCAGCAGCAGCAGCAGTGGTGGTGGTGGTATCTCCGGGTCCTGCGGGAATGGGCCCCGTGAGCGCTGGCGGAAAAACACCAGCTATTGGGGCGCTATACGGATAGGGCGACAACAGCTGGTGTTGCATCTGGTAGTGTGCTGGAGGCGGGTGCGGCATCGCAGCAGTACCCACCGCGTTATGTAAACCTAGATGTGCGGGCGGAGTACGTTTCTTCACTATTGGTGCAACAAAGCCGGCAACAGGCGGTTGCAGCTGCAATGGCGGCTGTAGAGGCAGTGGAGCAGCAGCGGATGGCATAACCATGGGGCCTCCTACGGGTGCGGGACCAGCGGGAGGATGAGGAGAAAGAGGAAGAGGCATATATTGCTGTGGGACAACCATGTCATTGGTATTTGGTGCCAGGTTGTTGTTGTTGCTGCTGCTGCTATTGACTTCGGGATAGTTGTACTGTCTGTTACTGGGTTTGGAGTAGCTGTTGGAACTACTTGCACCCGACGGCGTTGTCCCACTGATGGTCGGCGACATTGCAGTTTGTCTCTTTATATACGGCGTTGCTGTGTGGGGCTCGTTGGATGGATAGCTTTTGTTGTATGGCTGCGGGCCAGCTTGTGAACTACTTGTGGACCCTTTCGCTTGGTTCGACAACCGAAGGTAGTTGTCGTCATCAGAATGATAATACTGTTGCATTCTAATGAAAGCAAAGCCTTATATTCTAATGTCTCTCCTTGCAATGTTCCAAAGGAGTGAGAGAAAAATGTGCGAGAAAAGGACGGGTCAAAGAAAGGGGAGGGAGGGCAATAGTATCGTATAAGCTCTATATGTCTCTTAGTAAGAAGAAAGGAAGAAAGAGGACGAGTAAAAGGAAGCCGCACAAAACCCCCAGTATAAAGATAAGAAAGAAAAAAGAAGAAAGAAAGAAAGGCCAAGGAATATGAAAAATGAAAAAAGTAAAAAGTTGAACCGTGACGTTCTTTTTGGAATCTATATATGGGAAATTATGAAGGAAAAAAGAGTAGCCTGCGTTAATCCAATATCCTAAAGAAACAACACAAGAAAACAAAAAAGAATTAGCCACCTATATATCAAAATGAAATGATATTTAACACATTGTATGTTAGACAGGCCAAGAAAAAAGTGGGAGCCTTTGCAACTGATGTAAAGATTAAAATAGATATTGTATCAAAAAGACAGCAATAATAGTAAAAGTAATAGTCCTTACGACAAGTGCGAAGGATAAAGAAAAAGACCTGAAAATTATTGGGTTTTTAGCAATGAGGTGAATGGGGAAATGGAAAAAGGGGGAAAAAATATTTTTCCTTCATCCAAGAGCGAAAAGCGCAGCTATTTAAATAAATGGGTCCAATTGAATTAAATGCTTACCCTATTTCCTGTCCTGCTCTTTCTTCGTTTCACCTTTTTTATTTTACGAAATGAAAGAACGGAGTTCGTAAAAGTCTTAAGTAAAAAAATATAAATTGATTAAGAAAGTGTATGTAGGAAGGGGGTAAAGAAAAAAAGAAGGATGGTTGGGAAAGAACTCCGGTGACTGGGGAGAGAAGAATTGTATATGTAAGATTTTAAACTACGAAGAAAGAAATAATTTGAAAAAGAAAAAGAGAGAACAGAGAAGAAGAATTGGGATTATACTGGATATACACAACCACAAGGCGAAAGAAAGGAGTGAACCGACTTTTTATACTGTTATGCAAAGAAGCAAGAAAGAAGAAAAGGGGGATCACAAATTTGGGTAAGTTGCAGCGTATCTTCAAAACCTGCAACGTCCGTCTCCCCCATCATTTTTTACCTTGTTGTCCAGGGCTCGATTTTATTATTCCAGTCAAGGAGAAACCATGTATTTTGACTTTATTGTTGGGAGAAGAGAAAGAAAAGGAATTACAACAAGGACTGGGATGTTTGGAAAGGGGAACTGGAAAAGCGCTAGTACAGTGAGGAGAGAGAATAGACGAGGAAAAAAATATGTTGGGATAGACAAGACAGGCGAGCAAACCCTGGACAACACCTGATGCGGAGTGCATGATGAGAGGGGAAGAAGGAATGCAAGGCAAGGCAAAGCAAGGCAAAAGCAGGAAGCGAGTTAACACCATGTCCAATGCTTCGCGTACCTCACCCGTGTTGGCAGACATGCGCCTAAGCATAAGCATATGCGTGTGCGGAGAGGAAAAAAAAGAAAGCACAGGAAATCCTCATGCAAGAAAAAAAACGTTTGGCTTGCTAAATTTTACAAGCATCGGATTTGCAATCTGTACTTGCAAGAGGTGATCCAAAAAGTCAGGAGGTGGGAAGAAGAAAAGGAAGATAAAGAAACAGAGCACGCGTGCGTGTAGTTCTAGATTACTTCTTTCGCAGGGAAATAGGAAAAAATAATAGAGTACGTGTCTGGGAGGGGGGAAGCCTTCTGTTTTCCGTGTCTTTCATTTGGACTGTTAATTTTCCGCAGAACCACCCGTGGTTGAAGATAGAAATTTTTGAATGTCCGCTGAGCTCCAATTCTTCGCAGTGGCGGCTGTTCCGGTTTCATTCTTCATGTGTTCTGATTCGAAGACAGGTTGGATGGGGAGAAAAGAAGGTCTGCTGCAGCCCTTCTTCCAAAAACTTGAGATCTCGCCATCCCCCACATGACTAATGTTTGCTTGCATTGTGCAAAAGAGGAAAATGGAGAAGAGAAGATTCCAGAACTGCTGGTATCCGCAAGCAACAAGGGGCCACGTGAGTGCAGAATGGAATTACCGCGCATTGGGCGGAAATGATAGACACATTTAGCTTTTTTTCAGAGTAAACATGTGAGATATTTGCTAGACAAAAGAGAGAAAAGGAATAAAGAAAGAGCGGAAAAGAGCCTAAGCACGCAATAGAGAATAAGCCGCGACGGGACACAGAATGGAAAACACATTTGCTGCTTTGCAACCCAGTCGCAGCATCCACCACATTCAAACTACGTCATTTGTCTGGTCTCGTCGGCCAACGTCGGCATTGGGCGCTAGCTGCCGACCGTACTTTCTGGCACATCCAAAGGCGGAAATGCGATGGTGAGGGGCGCTCTGTTGGCTTCGCTTTGGGGGGGGGGAGCGGTGACTTGACATCGCGTAGACGGAAATGAAGCAAAGTGGATACGAGGCGCAATCATCGGAGAAGAAACCAAGTGGCAATTAAGTGAAGGCGGCAACAGGAGCCTCGACTGGAGGAGATGCACAGTCAAATGACGTCAGAGCACACAAGGAAAAAGAAGACACATGTGCAAGGGGGGCAACGCAACCTTGGTAGTCGCACGGGGTGGATACCAGATGACTGGGAGGGGCAGGGACTTTGCGGAAGAGAAACGGGAGGAGACTTTAGGAAGAAGCAGGGCGGATTCCAAACAGCGGCTAGACTAGACCAAGCTAGACTCAATTAGATTAGATTAGATGGGTGGCAGCGAGTCGTACGACCAGATGCGCGCACGACAGTCGCCGGAGCCGGTGGCAAAGACGGGCTGCGAGGGCGACAGAGCAACGGAGATAACAGAGTTCTTGTGGCCCTGCAGCATGCACTGCGTCTGCGAAGTGCGCGGGTCCCAGAACTGCACTCCGCGGTCCTTGCTGCCAGACACGATCCAGGCGCCGTCGGGCGAGTACGCAACCGACAGCACAAAGTCTTTGTGGCCGACAAGTGTGGAGCGGCATGTAACCATATCGGACGAACGGCCAGCAACGCCGTAGCGACCCAGATCCCAGATTCGCAGCGTCTTGTCGAGCGAGCCGGACAGCAGCGACTGGCCGTCGGGCGAGAAGGCAACTGCGTAGACAGAGTCCTTGTGCCCGTCAATGCGCTGCAGCGGATTCCCGGTGGCGACGTCCCATATGCGAATCATCTTGTCAAGCGATGCAGCCGCCACCAGTTTTCCGTTGGGCGAAAAGGCAACAGACGTAACACCGGCATCCTTGGGGCCCATATCCTCGATGGTGAATTTGCAGACCTCTTTGCCTGATTCCAGACTCCAAAGCCGCACGGTGCGGTCGCCGGAACCAGACAGAATGGTGGAGCCGTCGGGCGAAAAGTCCAGCGAGTAGATGTCCTGGTCGTGGCCACTCAGCGTGTGGCGAATCGTGCGCTTGGCAACGTCCCAGATGCGGATCTGCTTGTCCTCGGCGCCAGTCACCAGATACTTGCCATCGGGGCTGAAGCACACTGCGCGGATATACAGGTCTCCGTTCTTAGCTGCCGTCTCATCCGCCAGCACACACTCCTTGGCGCCAGTCGCCACGCTCCACACCTGCGTCGTGCGGTTGCAGCCAGTCGCAAGATACTTGCCGTCGTTGCTGAACTTGACGCAGCACACAACACTCGTGTGGTCCAAGGTGTGCACGTGCTCGATGTTGAGCGCACGCGGAATCTTGGGATTAAAGATCACGAACCAGTCGGCGCCCTCGCGCTTGAGATTGGCTGGCACAGTGTCGGGATCAATGTCCGCCAGCTGGCTGACAGCCTTTCCCATCGCCGCACCACGCGCCGGCGGCGGTGACTGTCTGCGCACCATTGCTGCCTGCTGCGGCGGCATGCCCTGCGGCGGCGGTGCTGCCTGCGTCGGCGTCATGGCATTGGGCTTGCGCTCTTTGCCTCCCGCCGCATATCCTGGCGCCGCGCCCATGTATCCGCCCATCGGGGGCTCACCTGCCGGTGGCATCCCGCCGTACACACCGGCGCTGTGCGGTTGCGCCAGTCCCATCGGCGCAGCCTGCTGTTGCTGTTGTTGCTGCTGCTGTTGCTGCTGCTGAAGGAACGGGCTTGGCGGCACTGGCGGTCCCCCACGCGCCTCCAGCTCGCGCCGCAGCCGCTGGATCTCTTCCTCATACTGCTGCCTAATCTTGTGGTGCGCGCGCTCTAATTCATACAAGTTCTGCTGCACCGCCTGGATCTCGTTAATCTGGCTGTTGACTACAAAAAGTGTCTTCCACACACATATAGCATCCAACCTCATTAGTCTCACATCATTAATCAAAAAAGGTATAAGGGGCCACCTACCCACGCACATATTCATGTAGCTACTTACTTCTCTGCTCGTACTCGTCCTTGAACAGCCTCATGCTCGATGCCTCCTGGTTCAGCGAGTCGTACTCGCCTCTCAACGCGTCCAGAAGCTCTGTCACGCGTGACGAGAGCGGTGCTGCTGGCACCATCTGCCGATGATTGTAGACATTTGACATTTTCGTATGCGTCTCCTGCTGTCGAAATCAGCGACTAATTACGCGTTACGGACAGGTAAGCAGTGTCTCAGATTTGGCTTCTCTTGCTCGCTCTTTTCCTTTTTTTCCTCCTGATTGAGAAATATAAAACTAATAAAGAACAAAAAAGTGAACAAGAACAATATATGCCCTTGTCGATATTAGCTTGATATAATAAAAATCAAAAAGGAACGCATACACTAACGGCCAGTAAAGAAGGGGAAAAAAGAAAGGAAAAAAAACAACAAAAAAGAAGGGAGCGAAAAAAATATTTTATTAATAAAGATAGCATAAATCCATCGTCGCTCATCAACATCATCATCAAACAACAACAAAAAGCCTCTCTCTTTCCCGCCAAAGTGCTATGACTGGCGTGTTGGCCGTTTTTATTTACGTTATTGCTTTTTTATTATTGTCCTTTTTTACTTTCAAGAAACCAAAGGCAAAAAACAAGCACCCCGCTCACTCTGCAAAAAGAGGTGGATATTCTGCTTCTTTCTCCTCGCTAGCCACCATTGCCGCCGCCTGGTCGACGGCCTGGTCCGCCAGCACCACTCTTGTCAGCGCACCTATCAGACCGTTCAGCTTGTCCAGCTCCTTCCGAAGCTCCGCATTCTTTGTTCTCTCCGCATCAATCTTGGCCAAAACCTCCTTTTCACCATCTGCCGCCGCTTCTCCTCCTCCTCCCACCACCGTCTCCGACCGCCTGGTTTTTTTCGTGTACGATGCGCCAGTGTCCTTGGATCCTCCCCTTCCGTGCTGCTGCAACGGTTGTGCGGCTGTTGTGCGCGACCGTCTTCGCTGAAGCATCGTAAGCCCACGCCTAACCACCGGCGACAGCGACGTTGACGGGATATCGATAGCAAAATCCGGCTTTGAATCCTTCGCTGCCAGAGCCGCATTCCTCTGTGCCGCCGTCACCGAGGCTGCTTGCTGTCCATTTTCCGAGGGCCTTTCTGCCGCCGCCGGTACTGCTTCTTCGCCATCGAGCGACTGCTGCACCGACCCAACGTCAATTTCGTGTAGAAGGAGGTTTAGCTCTGGATTGTCGAAAAACTTATCGGCCACCAGACTGACCAGCTGCGGCTTGGCTACTGCCGTGTTGCTCCCGTGTCTTGCAGATGCAGAAGCAGGCGTAGGCGTTCCGTTCTCCACCGCCGTTGCAACCTGACTGGACAAGGCCGGCGACACAATGATAGCGGCACCCGATTGTGCTTGCATCCGCCCTTCTTGTTCTTCTTGTTCTTGCTGAAGAAGATCGTCAAAGTTGTTTAACCGACGTTGTCTGAGCTCCGCAATACGCTCGCGTTTCCGCAGACTCTCCGCTTGTATTGGCTGACGAGGATACGCGGTGGTTTTGGATACCGATGACGAAGAGTCGGCAATCTCGTCTGGTGGTTCGGCAGATCCATTATACTGCTTCCTCTTTGGCTGGTGTTGCTCATCGAGCTTCAGGTTCTCTACTTGGATCTCCAGCTCCTGTGTCGTGGGCAAACCTCTGCGTGAACGAAGACTGGTGCGTCGCGAGGGCGTCCTGGCTATACTCAGTTTACTCATTATTCTGCTCAGTCTGCTGGGTGACGTGTCAGTGCTATTTCTAAACCCATCCTCGCTCATTCTTTTTTTTTAGCTTTTGCTTGCGCTGCACAGCTATAGCTTCCAGTAGTAGTAATAATAATAAGTCTATGTTTATGCCAAAGTCTAGTAAAGAAAGAAAGAAAAGTGAATATAAAACAATGATATACAAAAAAGTTGTTTATAAAAGAAAAGTTACATACAAGATGAAAAAGCAAAAAAAAAACCACTGCTATTGACACTTGTTAAAAGTGTCAGTGGAAATAAAAAAAAAGCAAAATTGAGTGAAAGGAGAAGAGGATAATGGCCTGTGTTGTTTGTGCTTTTTTCCAATTGTTTATTTTTCAATCCAAAGTTGGAAACAAGGAGAAATCGACACCAGTCTTTTCCTTTTAGTTTTTTCATTATTTTTCTTTTGTTTCTTTGATGCCCTCCAGCTGCTGCTTCTTTTTCTCTTATAAAAATGAAAATGCTTTTGCGCCATTTGTTTCTCGCTTCAACCAGAATCCAACCACAGCGGATTCGAACCTCTACCACCAGCAGGCTTTGGACGAATTACAAGACACTTTCGCTCTGCACACAATTAGATTCACAGCAGCACTCGCCAATAACGCCGCTACGTTGTGCACAGCGATGCGGTACGCGGCTGTACACATCGGATTCAAAGGTTGATCTGAAGGAGGAGATCCAGCAGATAACGGATCTTGCCATGACGGCAAAGGACGAGATGGAGTTTGCCGAAGAGTCCCGCAACTCTGTCTACTACAACGAGGAAAAGAAGGCTGCGCACGAGGCCGTTGACGAGATGACCAGTGCTTACAATAGTCTCCTTGGGAGGCTCGAAGAGAAGGACAGGGCATCGGTGGAAATGAGCATTGGCATGAAGATCAAGGAGATCCAGACCACGTACGATATCATGACCCAGAACGATCTTGAATAAGAGTCTGTGTGTACAATGCTCTATTTTATTCATTGTATATGCTTTTTTTTATTTCTTTTTGTCTCTTCTTTCTTTAGTGTTGCTTACTCGTTTTGGAACTTTAGGGAGTGATTTTTGTATCTTGGAACCGTTATATTACATAGAAACCGCAGCACTAGCGTTAACTTTTCTCTTTTCACACACTTTCATTATGCATGCTCTTTTCCATTTACAGTGCTTCCTTCCTGCAGCCCTTCTTCCTTCTTCTCTTTCCTATTCCCCTTTGCATCTGCATATTCTGCTTTATGATACATTTTATTCTGTCAGAAATACTATTGAACCTGTCAGTACCGCCGAGACAGAGACACATATTATCGAATTACAAGCGTTTGTTTCAAATGAGCACCAAGCCCAACAACCGCCGAAATAACGAAGCAGTAGCAGGGGCGGGTGGGAAAAAGGCCCAGAACGCACAGTTCGGCCAACAGAAGAAAGGCAGAGGCCGAGGAGACGACTCGCCGGATACCAAGCTATCAAAGTTCTTCTCATACATTCTGCGTCACGGCGCAGCCAAGGAAGGCCTAGAGCTCCGGGAGGACGGGAGCATTTCGCTCAAACAGCTCTGTGCGCACGAAAGGCTCCAACACACGACGTTTGAGCAAATCAAGCGGGTGGTTGACACGAATGACAAGAAGCGGTATGTGCTGTTTGAGGAAGAGGTTAGTGCGAACGATAGGGGAGGAGGCACGGAGTGGTTTATACGCGCCACGCAGGGCCATACGATTGAGCTTAAGCGTCCGCCGCTGGTGAAGCTGACGCCGGAGACACTCCCAAAGAACATCGTCCATGGCACCCTGCGGAGCAAAATCCCGATGATCAAGCAGCTGGGGCTTTCGCGCATGCAGCGCACTCATATCCACTTTGCGTCGGGTCTTCTGGGCGACGACCAGGTCATTAGCGGAATGCGCGCCACGGCCGATGCGTTCGTGTGGATCGATGGGCCCCGCGCCATCCAGGATGGGATCGAGTTTTATCTGAGCGATAATGGCGTTATTCTGTCCCGCGGGGTTGGTGAAACTGGGTCTATTCCTGAAACCTATTTCAAGGAGATCACGTACAGGAGCTGACTCGCTGCATTGTCTATGCCATTCCATGTACAGCTAAACGGAATGAGTGATTTGTTTACATAACTAAATAGACAGATTCCTCCCTAAATTGTCCAGTTACGTGGCAAATGTCCAGTAGAAAAATAAAATAAAAAACAAAAAGAGGGGATCGTAACAAGCAGTAGACATTCATTGACTAACGTTGGTGATTAATGGCTTCAGTACTTTTCAATGTATGGAAATAAAAAAAGTAACATTTGCAAAAAAAAAAAAAAAGAAAACCCTACTATTTTTTTTTGTTATTGATGTTGTTTACTACAAAGAATGTGTCTGTCATATATGGTTGAGATTTCTCTTATTTTCTTTCCTACTGGCCGTACCATGAAGTGGTTCATTCCTAGAGGAGAGAAAAAAGATGGATTCCATTAAAATTTTATAATGGTAATTTCCTTCCTTGGACGGCCCAAATTGAATAAAGTAAACATTGTTTTACTGCATTCAACAAAAAACAAAAATACTAGACATGTAGATTTATCTTTTACCTGTTTGGTTATTCGGGAATTGCCATCAATGGATTTTACGAAAAAACAATCGAGCAATGGAAACAACAAGGAAGACTAACGGATAAACTAAAAGATAAATCCTTTTGGTTGTGGAGAAGAACTGAGCATTGTTCTTGCTCTATAGACTGACGGACTTCTTTTTTTCTTCTTTATTCTTCTCCTTTTTCTCCTCTCCGTATCCTTCCTTTTTGTGCTCACTACACTTCCGATACACCTTTTTCCCCCTCCTCTTCCTTCGTTTCCTTTTTACCTCCTCCTTTCTCTCCATCTCTCTCCGTACGCTTACCTTTCAATCTCTCCCCTTGCTCCCTTTCCTTTTTCTTACCTTATTCTCACATCTCCCTTTCCACCATTCTCACTTTTGCTCCGTTTATGTGCTGTGTGCACAACCACTACCTTGCCCTTACACACACCATCCGTCCGTGCTTTCATTATCAACATTTCAGTCTTTCTCATTTTGCCTCATTTTTATTTCCTTGTCTCGGTGAACGAGAAATAAAATAACGGTTAATTACGATACAGAACTTTGTGTTCTTGTCCCTTTTTATCTTTTTAAAAAAATTTCCACTACTTTCATTCCTTGACGAAATAATGACATCCAGCAGCATTTCACAGAAACCCACGTTAACGAGCACAAACACATCATCTGTAACGACAGCACCACAACCACCACCATTGATGACCGCAGTAACATCTGCATCCAAAGAACAACAGGCGGCCACCACAGTCACGACCATCTCCAGCGCACAGTCATTTCCGTCAACCATCTTCCAGCATTTTCCAGGTATTGGCGGGTCGCTTGGGTTGTCAAACATTTCGACGGCCACTCCGACCGGAAACCAGCAGAGCAAAGGCAGCAGCAATGGGAATGCGTTGCAGTCTGGACATACGGGGGTTCCAGCCACAACGTCATCGTCATTATCTGCTGCCGCTGCCGATGCTCCATCATCTACAACGTCTTCTTCATCCTCATCGTCTGGTTTAGAGTCGCGTAGCTACTGGTTCCAGTCACTGATGGCCCAGCAGCACCCGAAACAGCCACCCCCAATGCCTGGTACTGAGCCAAACGAATGTAACAACGGCCCACACGCTTCATCCGTCATGCATAAATTGCACAACGGTCGAACAATGGTATCCGCCGGCGAGCCCGACGATATATCCAAATCGCTTTCGTTTCTTTTGGCGCAACAGCTTGGACAACAGCAGCAGCAACAGCAGCAGCCACTGCCACCACATGCTTTGCATGGGGGAGGAGGCGCTCACGCCGTCAAACAGAGCGGCAGCAACAGTGTGGGGCTGTTTGCTGGCCCGCCGGCTTGCTACAACGCGGCAGCGTTGACTGATATGCTGGAGATTGGGTACGATACCAACGGCAGCCGACGAGTGATCAGCATGCCCAATCCGCTTGGCAATCTGTCGTTTGAAATCCCGATCAACCCGCCCGTGCATCCCGACCATTCATCAGTAATCGGGATAACCCAGCCGCCATACAGTCTAATGGCACAACAACAACCACTACCACCACCAACATCATCCTCATCGTCATCGTTTTCGTTGGCCAGATGTTGTTCTCTCGACGATGTGGACAAATTCCTTGCTTTGCAGAATCCATCGGTTAATGGAACGACTGGTGGCGTTTGCATGCAGACCACAACGCCGCCGCTTCCTCCTCCTCATTCTGATGCTGCTGCTGCTGCTTTGGGCATTGCCGCCGGACATGCAGAGAAGCGCGTGGCGGCGAAGCGGAGGAAAACCAGACGCCAGCGGTCGGCCACGCCAAGCGGCGCTATGAGTCGGTCGGGCAAGTCCAGCCCCGACATCACCGGGTGCGCGCTGGATCTGCCGCCTCCCATGCCGTACTACTTTCCAGCATCGGCAGCGCAGCACAGCCAGTCTGGATGCGCGAGTGGCGGCACAGCAGCAACAGCAGCAGCAGCAGCAGGAAACAGCCAGAAGGGCGCAGATGGCGGCGACACCGCGACAAGCGCAGCCAACAGCAATAGCAGCAGGATGGGCACGCCGCTACTGCTTGGCAGCGCCACCACGCCGGGAACACCGTCCACGCCATCGGGTTCGGCAGCAGCCATGTCGACTCTGCTTCCGCCGCACCGCGTCGACAGGCAAATGGCTGCATCGGGCGCCCGGCCGCTTCTCTTTGTTCGGCCGCAACCCAAGGAGGCTGCAGCCGCACGGCGACGCAAGCGGCGATGCGTGTCGGCCAAATGCGTGTCATCTACAGCCAGCGCACCCGCATCCGACTCCTTCTGCGAATCTGGTCCTCCATTACCACTGTTGACGCCCGGTGCCGCTGCCAGTGACGACGCAATGTCCTCGTTTTCGTCCAACTTTGAGCAGAACACACTGCAGTGGCAGCGTATCTCGGAGCAACGCAGACGCGACGCAATGCGCGAGAACTTTGACCTGCTCAAACGCATGCTCCCGCAGTCGTATATGGACAGCGACGATGGCAGGGAACTGGCGCGGCCTGTGCTTCTGGCCAGGTTTTTGCGCTGGGTCGATGATACGTTGATTGAAATGGAGGGCTTGAAGGCTGAGGTGGCTCAGCTTCGCTCGCAGATGCATCTGATTACCACTGCATCCAGCAATGCTGCTGCTACATCTTCGTCAAGCACCATTTGGCAGTCCTCCACCACCCAGCAGCCATCTGCATCGTCCTCAGTGCTGGCTTACTATCATCCTGTGTCTTTTTAGCCTCTCTCTCTCTCTCTTTCCTTCCATTTCTTCCTTCATTTGTTTCCTTTTTTGGGGCAACAATCAAGAGACGCTTTTTTCCCTTTATTGTCTCGTTTTTCTCCTCTCTTCCCTTTGTTCTTTCTTTCTTTCCTTCTTTCCAACCAATGTATCTGAAGCAAGCGTAAACACAAACAACAAATGCGAAGGCAAATACACCACAGAGCTTGTTATTTTTCTTCCTTTCTTTGTTTGCAAACTTGGAATTGGTAGTGCTAGAATTCTGAGGGTTCGCTGCTTGTGTGCAAATAAAAGCAATCCTTGCTGGTCTGGGACCGCCCTTTTTTCGCTTTCCCTTCTGATTGTGGCGCAGATAACAATAACATTTGATTTTGTTCCTGCGGTGATTATGTATAATCAGATCAATGCATGCAATGCATGTAACAGATATACCCGCATGAAGGATATCTGCCGGGTTACTCATTCTGCAATATTTCCTCTGCTAAAAAAAAAGAAAGTAAACCAATATTGGCCTTGTAAAAAAATAAGAAAGTAAAAAAAAGTATGCAACGTTGGGCATAGAGCATGGATACGAGTTCCCCTATTCTACTCTCAAAATGCACTAGAATGCTACGTATATATTCCTTGATATAGGTTATTGGCAATCCTCAAAATACACGCAATAGGAAAAAAGTGTTTTGGAAAATATAAAATATAAAAACAGGGGAGATGTAATGGAATAAAAATAAACCCAGGACAAAAAACCTGCGTTGGTTTCTACTCAGCTCACAAGAAAAAACAACAACAACAAGGTGGAAATAATGCGGAGCAGAGGTGGAAGGGTGGGGGGAGAAAGCAGTAGTCCGAGGAATGTTGGAAGCGCCGTAATACAGGCATAAAATGACAATAACAATAACAACAGCGGGAGGGAAAAAAAGAAAAGACAGAGATGGAATGGATTAGGTCCGCAAACACAAGAAAAACACCTCCCCCTTTCGTTCCAACGTAGTCAACAAAAAATAGGAAAAAGGATGGCATTCATTCATTGATTCATTCTTCTTCCCTTAGCGAGGCTTGTGAAAAAAGTGATGTTGTTTTCTGTTGTTGGCTTCCAAGCACAAGTCAAAGGAAGAAACACCTATCGACAATCTCACCAGAAATAGATAAAAAAGCCTAGCACAAGAAAGAAAAAAAGGAAGAATGGCTTCAAATACCAATTCCATTATATCTACTCGTTGGTTAGCAACAATCAAGGAATGCTATGCCCAAAAAACAACAAGAAATAATAATAAATGGCATTCACAAAAAAAACACCCAACCTCGTCTTCACAATTGTAGGTGTGTGCCACACCAGCGAAAAAAAGGAAAATAAAAAAGTAAACATCGTGGACTCCCCAGTATATTGCAACAGCATTCTTCAGACAAGTAAAGATAGCCCAAATTCAAACAGCGAGAAAGCGAAAAAAAAGCTATCCTTGCCTTTCTTTTTTCTTCTCTCTCCCTTTTTCTCCCCCTCCCCCGCCTAAAACCCACGAAAAGACCTTGGTTTTCGTCGTTTCTTCCTTCTCCCCAAATCTCTCTTCCACTTTTTTGCTTCAAGGCATATACCCTTTTTATTGTTATACTCTTTTTTCCATATACGAGCATACGTTCATTTTTCTACAGTTCATCTTAGCCTTGCCCAACTAACCAACCGAAACCAAACACTGCTCTGTATCCCACATACTCTCCCCCCATCTCTTTATTTTACTCAACAAGCCCTACTCGTATTTTTAAACCCAAAAAGAGACCAATACTTACCTTAATAATTTCCACTTATGAAGTCGACCTCAGGAAACGCTGGCGGAGTCCAAAAGAAGAAAATGAACGGGTATGTTGGGTTCTCCAACTACCCTAACCAGGTGCACAGGCGGTCAGTCAAGCGGGGCTTCAGCTTCACTCTGATGATCGTTGGTGAGTCTGGTATTGGCAAGTCAACGTTGATCAACACTCTGTTTGACAACAAGATCTTCCCCGACCACGAGGAGAGCCCGCCGTCGGCCGAGCCTGTCAAGGGCGTCGATATCACCTCGATGAGCGCCGATATTCAGGAGAGCGGCGTCAAGCTCAGGCTCACCGTTGTTGATACTCCCGGGTTCGGTGACTCTATCAACAACGAGGACGCGTGGCAGCCGATCCTCGAGAACATCGAGTCCCGCTTCGATGCCTATCTCGCCCAGGAAAACCGCGTCAACCGCAGCAAGATCAGCGATAACCGCATCGACTCCGTTATATATTTCATCAAGCCCACCGGCCACTGGTAAGCATTTTCACTTTTCGTAGTCTGTCTGCATGCTAATGTGGCGCAGCACGCATTGAAGCATTGGTGTGGGCTTATGCGCAGAGCTTCTTGGATATTGTTTGTTGGTTTGATGTGGTTTCTTTATCTGTTTTTCTTCTTCTTCTCTCGCGAGGGTAAAAGCACAGCAAGTGGCAGGAATCCACACTCTCCTCCTCCTCCTCCTCCTCCTACTTATTTCCCCGGTCTGTTTCTACTGCGCAGCCTAAAACATTTACTCACTTCTTTTCTTGTTCGGTGTTTTGTATATCCTCTTCTCCACACGCACGACAACCCGCGTTGCCATGTATTACATTGCATTGCACTACCTCACACATCTAATGTAGTCTCCGTGCGATCGACATCGAGTTCATGAAGCGCCTGCACACCAAGGTCAACCTGATCCCCATCATTGCCAAGGCCGACACGCTGACTGCACGCGAGCTGGAGCTGTTCAAGGCCAAGATCCTGGCGGACATCAACTACCACGGGATCCAGATCTTCAAGCCGGTGTCTGACGAGTTTGACGACTCCGAAACGGTCACGGATAACCGCGAGATCCTCAGCAAGATCCCGTTTGCGGTGGTTGGCAGCGAAAAGTACGTGGATCGGGAGGACGGCACATCGGTGCGCGGACGCCGCTACCCGTGGGGTATCATTGAGGTTGAGAACGAGCAGCACAACGACTTTATCAAGCTGCGCCAGATGCTTCTGCGTACGCACATGGAGGAGCTCAAGGATACCACGGACATGGTGCTGTACGAGAACTACCGCACGCAGAAGCTGCTGTCGATGGGCCATGTGCAGGATAACAACGTTTTCCGCGAGTTCAATCCGCTGGTTCAGCTCGAGGAGGAGAGACGCGCACACGAGGCCAAGATGCAGAAGATGGAGGCTGAGATGTCGGCTGTCTTCCAGCAGAAGGTCCAGGAGAAGGAGTCCAAGCTCAAGCAGTCCGAGGAGGAACTTTATGCGCGCCACAAGGAAATGAAGACCGTTCTCGAGAAGCAGAGGTCCGAGCTCGATGACAAGAAGAAGAGAGCCGAGGCTTCTGCTCGTCCCATCACTCCCATGGAGCACCACTCTGCCGCTCCCACCACCAAGAGCAAGAAAAAGAACATCTTTAGTGGCTTCTAAGTGCTCCCTAATGCTTACAAATCTCTACCACCATCTTTCTCTTATCTCCTTTCTCATTTATCCTACTCTTGGCTTCTTTTTCTTCTTTTTTACCTCCTCATGGCATTCTTTTTTATTCTTTTGGAGGTGGATGGGCTTTACGCTCTTAATTCATCATCCGCTCTGGAAAAGAGAGCCGGCATTAATATCGTCTCTATGCTGTTTTCTTACGCTGTTTTTCTTTTCTGTTTCTTTTCTTTCTTTTCTTTCTTTTTTCCAATAACAAACTTAATGTTTTACCACATTTGCATTGGCTTTGGCCGAGAGAGTTGCTCTTTCCTTGTTTCGCACATAAGGGCAGTTGTTGGTGGCTACCATACTTGCACGAGCAGTTGCGAACAAATGATCACATAGATAGATTTTTGGCGTTAAATCTCGATCAGAATACAAGTCAGCAACATCCGTCCTCTCTATCTTTCTTCCTCTGGCAATAATATTTATCACCATCATGTCAAGACGGTTTTCGCATGTCCGGCTTGTGACGTTCGACTTATTTGATACGCTGTACACGCCAGCAGAGCCTGTGAGACGGACATACGCCCGGCCGCTGTGGCAGCACGGATACAATGTGAGCGAGGAGACGATGGGCAGGGCGTTTGCACAGGCGTACAAGGAGATCCACACGGAGTATCCGAACTACGGGTTTGGCACACGCCTGACGTCGCGGCAATGGTGGGAGCTGGTGATCGACACAGCGTGGGGCCACGCGCTGGGGATCCACGAGCCCTCGTTACCGTCTCCGACGCTTGTCTCGGCGCGTAACGCCCTGGTGGACGGGTTTGGCACATCCAGGGGTTACCGGATGTACGGCGATGTGCCCCGAGTGCTCGGTTACCTGCGTAGAAAGGGCGTGAGGCTGGGCGTTGTTTCCAATATGGACGAGAATGCCGACTATGTTCTGCGCGGCCTTGGGATCCTCCATTACTTTGATTTTGTTCTGAAGAGCGTGGCTGTCGGGGTCGAGAAACCGGACCCCAGGATCTTCGATATGGCCCTGAGTGCCGTCAATGTCCAGGCCTACGATGCCCTGCATGTGGGCGATAGCGAAAAATACGATTATATCCCCGCTACAAATGCTGGAATGCAGGCGGTTCTGGTTAACAGAGACCCCCGGGCTGCTGCGCTGGTTGCCAAGTACCCCGAAAAGTACGTCTCTTCGCTTGAGTCACTATTGCGGCTCATTTAATGCAGATAACTGGACTCATATCCATACGTTGGCCATGTGCAGATAGTGAAGCTAAGCAATAAAGAAGTGAGCAGATATCTGGCAAAATACTCATTTGTATTTTCGATTTGCATTTTCATATGTATAAAGAAAAGTATAAATCAAAATCTTTATCTATCTATATTCTTTATGTTTTCTTTAGAGATTCTGAGACTTTACATCTAGTGGAATACACATGTCCGCTGCTATTAAATTAAAAAGAATGCGTATAATTCCAGAAAAAAGAATGGAAATGGCCGCCTTATTTAAACCGTCATCTATTCCTTCCGCATCTTGGTTGATGAAAAGGTGTTCTCATAATTCTCCAACATTTTCTTCCTACCACCACTAAAAAGTTTTTTAAACACAAGCCCTACTTTTTTGTATATTTTGCAACCATGTATACTCTGGCAGCTCTTTTAAACTCACCGAACATCCAAAAAAAGAAGCAGCCTCTTTTTGTCAAGGACGGCGACGACATCGTCATCCAGAAAAGCAGCAGCAATCCAGCCGATGGAATCCGCACCTCCGTGTACAAGCACTTTACGTCCAAAATGCGTGTAGTGGTGTGCCGCACCTCGTCGCCAATCTACAACCTGAACATCTACGTTCCAACCGTGGCACCCAACAACAAAGGGCTGCCGCACACGCTCGAGCATCTTGTTTTCTGCGGATCCAAGCGCCACCCGACCCGTGGCTTCATCGACGTGCTTGCTGCCTACAACTACTCGATTGGAACCAATGCATGGACCACGGATGACTATACCTGCTACACGCTTGATGCTGCAGCCGAGGATGCTGTTGCCAACGTCCTACCAGCATTCCTGGACCATGTCTTGAACCCTCTTCTGCTTGATGATTACTTTGTCACCGAAGTGTACCATTGCGACGAGGCCGGCAAGGAACAAGGCGTGGTGTTTAGTGAAATGGGGTCAACTGAGAACAGCGAGAGTAGTCTTGGATCGTATCATTTGCAAAAGCTTGTTTACAATCCTAGTGCCACCTACGCAAACTACAGCATAGGCAAGACACGCGATATTGCCACCCTTACGAACAAGGAGATTATCGACTACCACTACAAGTACTACGATGCCAACAATATTACGGTTGTGCTGACCGGTGCATTCAGCGACGACTTTGAAAAAAAGTATTTGCAAACAATCCCTTCGGACATTGTGAAAAGCTACGGCTGTAACTCGCGTGCCCCCATGGATTGCTCTCCGCCAAGCGATGGCAGTCCGCGGCATGAGACTGTCAGGTTCCCGTCATCTGACACTAGTTCTGGCTCGTTCAGATTTGGGTGGCAAGGACCGAAGCACGGGGACGTTGAAACGAGGATTGCACTCGAGATTATGATGGAGTATCTTGCTGGCACTTCATCCAGCCCTCTGAAACTCCGCTTTGTTGAGCGTCCATCGCCATTGGCAAGCTCATTGCGCACCAAAGTTGACGACTACATTGTCTCGATGCTTTCGATATCCTTGATTGGTGTTCCTTATACCGGCCACGACGGGATTTCGGCCAACGGAGATGCCATGGGTGACCAGGATATTCCGCGTCTTTACGAGGAGGATTATTTTAAGAATCTGCTGCTGAATGAGCTTGACCAAATCTACAAAACACGTTTCAACGGCGATGCTCATGCGCTGGAAAATGCTGCAAAACGGCGGAGCGACGAAATAGCATTGGCTTTCGAAAAGGATCCAGACGAGGCTTTGCAGGACACGCTTAGATCTGACATTGTGGCTTCCCACTTTTCACCAGAATCGCAGGGAAAGTTCCGCATTGGGCTACGGGCAAAGCAGTTTGATATAGCTGTCAAGCTGAGCAAAATGCCCGTTGAGTATTGGCTTGATCTTCTAAAGAAATGGCTTATCGATGGAACCGTGTACTCTGTGGCAATGGTACCTGATTTAGAACTTGGACCCAAGCTTGAAGCTGAGCGTAAGAAGATAGAACGGGCAAACGTGGCAAAGATTTTTAATATGGAGGCATATACAAAGCATATTAAAAAGACGGTTGAAGCAAACAATGCATGCGTTTCCGATGATATGAAAAAGAATATGCCATTACCAGACCCAACAAAACCCTCTGTTCTCCCGCATACTCAAAGTCTGGTGGTGCTGGACAAGGCCATTGGGCCTGTCACTGCCGTGCAAACCATTAACGCAGACTCTGGCTTTGTGGAGGCGAAGATTCAGATACCAATTGGCGATATTCCTAAAGAGCTGCGCGCATACTTGGTTTTGTTCCAGGATGTGCTGTTGGACACCGATTTGGTGCTGCCAGCAGGCGTGGTTTATGATAATGATAAAGAAGCTCTAAAGAATGAAAAACGGGTCCAGTATTCAGAGTTTGCAAGTAAAATGGCGGATCTTGTCACATCGCGCAATTCTTGCGTTGGACAGGGAGTTGAGCCATTTTTATGCAAAGGGCTTGACAGTATTTTTGTGGTGGGATTCTCAGCACCATATAAAAACTACATGCTTGCTTTAAGATGGACAGTCCAGGGGATTTTGTTTTCTGAGTTTACTCCAGAGCGTATTTTAACTTGTGCTCAAAACCTTCTCACCAGCATCGCCAGCAAGAAGAGAAGTGCTGACAGCATACTGTTGACGGTTGAGTCGCACTTTACAGATGTGCTTCCAGGAAACGAGCAGTTGTCAAACAAACGCCATATGAGCTTCCTTGCACAAGAGGCTGTCCTGACAAATATAATTAAAGATGCAAAGTCTGGCAAAGTAGATGAAATCATAGTAAAGCTTAAGGATATACAGAACATTCTGGTTCGGGCTACAGGTGGGTTTATGGCACTCTCGCTTCCATCCAGAGAGAATTCAAAGCTGTATATTGATGCACTTGAGAATGAATGGAAGATGTGCTATGACCAGTATGCCAAAGGTAATAATGACAATGATGGTTTGGCACCTTCAGTGGATGCAAATGCTGTAAATAAATTGCCATTCCCAATAGCTTATAACAGTCGGTTCCCAGATATGAAACCCCCATTGCTTATACACGTCCCCGTTGATTCGCTGCAATCTTCAGCGTCTCTCTTTTCAATGAAGCTCGACGACATTCCATTCTATCCCACGGGCAAGCGCAGCTTTAATGAAGAGCTAGCTGACCTTATCTCGCTTGATTATTTTGCATTAAAAATGCTGGCATCGCTAATGGCACGTATAGACGGACCATTGGATAATGCAGTCCGCAGCAAAGGGTATTCCTACGGTGCGTCTGCTTTCATTACAGAATGGCCAAAGGTGTTTTCGTTGTGGATCTACCAGGCATCCGATATTGTCAAGGCAATAGGTGCAATCAACCGGCTTTTCGTGGACATGCTGAAAGACTGGGGCTCATATGTCAGCGACCACGACATAAATCTGGCACGTTCCGTGGCAAAATATCAGAGCGTGACAGACCAGTCAACCCCCAAGAAAGTGTTGGTGCAGAGTATTTCAAACAGCATCAATGGGTTCAGTAGTACTGAGCAGTACAATACTTGGTGCAATACGCATATTGCAGCTGTAAAGATGAGCGACTTGCGCCGGGTGTTTAAAAAGTATATGTTGAATTTTGTTGACCCTAACTGGCCCATGCTTCGTCTTGTTGTAACAACATTGGATACGGAGGTGCCTGCTAGGCTTGGTTCATATGAGAAGAAGACACTGAAGGAAATCAGTGCCACATACAAGACTGACTATTGAGAAAAAAAAGGATAAGCACTTCTCGATGGAAATGAGCATGGTGTTTTTTCTTTACTAGTAAAGGTAATTGGTTTTATTTGTTTATGTCTTTGTCATAACTATGCTTTAATATCAAGTCAAATGTGAACTGGAAAACGGCATTCATGGAACGTGTCATATTTCCCATACCTGACACACCCTTTTTTAAAATGATAAACTCTTTGCAATGGTAATTGCTGCATACTCGTAATAAAAAAGGCTCCCCCATTCTTTCAAAAAAAAACTTTTTAATCTATTTCATTATGCTATAACAATATATCGGTTTTTAAACACAGCACCTATAATATGGATTTCTTCAACGACGATGATGATCGTGTTTCTGACAGGAAGGGCGTACAGTTGCCACCGGCGATCCAGCCACAACGACCGTCCTCGGGAGACATTGACCAACAGTCTGGCAGATATTTGAATAGCAGCAACGGTGGCCAACAGCAAAGACAACAGACCAGCCATGCTGACGAGTTCGGCAGCTTCAGCTCTAGTATCGCGTATGCAACAACCGAAACCAGTGGTGCTGAACAATACCACCAACCAATGTCTGGACAACCACTAGTACTATCATCATTTCCACCACCGCCAAAACCAGCAGCCACGTTGGTACCCACCACAGTCATAGCACCGTCATCATTGCTACAGAACCAACCAGCTGGGACACACAAAGAGTTAGGGGCAACAGCAGTATCTGGTCTACCAGCAACAACAGCGGCGGCAACAAGTGGTGGTGCTGGACCGAATGCGCAGACTATCATGGCTGACCAAGTACTTTGCTGGATGTCCGAATGTTACCAAGCGAAGCAGAAGAATAAACATGGTTCCGAGGAAGACGGCCGAATATTGGATGCAGATATCGATAAAGCGTGGGAGGACGCAGAGGGGTTGATGGGCGGAGAGGGGTCCCACATGTACATACATATAGGAGAGATCGCGACCAGACTGTGCTCCGTGATAACAGCCAGCAACAACGCAGCCACCGGTGAATCGTCGTCTGTCACAAGTGTTGGTCACTCGAATCGGAATTGCGATCCTCTGAGTAATACTTCTACAACCAATGATGAGAATCATAGCTACTACCATGACGATTACAGCAGTGAGGGTTTATTGCTAATTAAACAACGCGGGAATCGGCATTTGTCCAAAAGTAGGTTGGATGATCCGGAGCTTGTCTGGAATACGGTTTGGCCAAACACCAGTAGTGTTGCTCATAAGGATGAAGATGAGCTGCCGGCTCCTGCAAACAACCCGAATGGCGACTTGGTGAAAGCATATCTACAGCTAGCAGACATTGCAAACAAGCAACGGGTATGAAAAAAATGATTTGATGTACAGTGAGATATTCAAAAATATATATGATATTAGAAACCAGTGGTGGCTAAGCAAGTAGCAGGGAGAAGGAGAAAGAGGAATGTGTGTTTAAGTGTAACAGATCGGTATTAGTGCAGCAATAAGTACCTACACACCAATCCCTCCCTCTACTAAGAGGCAGAGACACACTGATTATTTAAAAGGAAAGAAAAAGGATACACTCAGCGGCGGTTCTGCTTTTCTGCAAGAGACGCACGGATATCTGTTGAACTGATCTTCAACGCACTGTTTTCATTAGACACAGAAGCGCGGCTACCGTTCGCGGCAGACGATGAATGGTTGCCATCGGAATCGGCGGTGGGCGAAACGACAAGATCGATAGGCAACAGCGCCATAGGGGACATCTTATGTTCTGCCCTACGCAGATTGAGCGCATTCGACGCATAAAGCGTTTCATGGGACACGGCCAGAGCGCCGATAGATGCATCGGTGGCGGTGGGGCCATACGGGTCATCGATCGGAACAAGTTCAAAGATCAGATCCTTCCGGATCTTACGCAGGAACAAGAGTACGCCGAGCTCACGGGTCCTGTAGGACTCCAGCTGCTCCCTGTACTTTTTGTTCTCAAGTAACGTATCGGCTGAGATCCCGCAGACCACGCGTTTGGTGGCCGCCAGTGCTGCTGCCGTCAGCAGGATCTTGTGGCCCACATGCAGGTGATCGAATGTGCCGCCCAAGGCGACATGCGAGAAGGAGGACCATGGGATCGGACGCCGAGTGGGTGGGAACGGTGCCGAGCTGCGTTGGTTCGGATGCCCATTACTAGGCTCCGGCGAGCTGGAGAACTGCGTGCATACAACAAGGTTCTGGACCATTGCGGATGGCCACCATGTGGGAATCGCATGCTTGTCTACAATTAAAACAGCAGCCAGCCAGCCAGCCAGCCATTGTCCCTCCAAAAGGAAGAAGAGGCAAAGAAGAAAGTATTAGCAATAGTAATTAGCAGTAGTAGCTCCGCTAGCAGCACAAACCAACACCACACATCCAAAAGAAATAAAAAAAAAAGCACATGACTGGAGCCGGGCAAAAAAAAAGGGCTTCAAACAATGGAAAATGAAAAAAATGAATGGCAAATAGCAAGTCAGGTGACTCCAAGGTCAATAACAAGCAGTTAACTCACCTTTAGAAGCAACAAGGGTTTTGGATAGCGAGAAGGGAGCCATGTCCTCTGGAGAGTAGGCACAGAAATCAAGGAACACAATATCAATATTTACACGGGAGTTGCAAACCAGCGCCTGGCCAAAGGATATAGCGTAGAGGTCAGCGACTCGTCGTTGCATCTGAGACCATCCTGCGGTAGGATCAATTGAGTCGATGTTGGAAAGGGTGGTGAAGAGAGTCAGCTGTTCGGATGTGCAGTCCACTGCGGCCCGCACAAGGTCTATATCGTCCTGAGGTATGGAGCGTCCTAGGTCTGTTTGGAAAAACACGCTATGGGTTGGTGAGACGTCCATGACTAGCTACTACTATTATTATTATTAACTGCTGTTGCTGCTGTTGTTTATTTGTTATGGCGGGTGTTCGTTTTGTTGGTCTTCTAGCTTTATTACAAATTGAGCAAGTAAAATTATAAAAGAAGGGGTAATTGTAAAAGAAAGAAGAGAAAAAAGTAGGAAAGAGTATATTGTACCTGATAAAAGGCAAGGAAGAAGAGGGAAGAAAAAGGAAGAAAGGTGGGTGACAAGAACAATGCGACGAACAGCCTGCTCTTTAAAACAAAAAAAAAGGAAGGGCAACAAAAAGAGGAAAAACAAACATATCATGAATTCACTCTGTCAAGTACAAATCACACGTTCTTCCCTTAATGTGTCCGAACAAAAAGACTTGAATCTCGGGGATGAAGAGACAAGCAGTTGCAAAAAAAACCCAGGTGCAACAGAATCGGAAACATCAGGCAAATGACCAGGCCTGCTGTTTTGATGACACTGACTGGGCATTATTTTCTTAAGCTTGCACTGGGATTAGTTTCAGTCAAGCGTCGTTTTTCTTCTTTAGGTGGTGGTCGCTAGAAATCCTAGCTCATTCTCCCCCTTTTTCGTGCCTCGGTGGCATGTGGGTCGCGGGACAAATCAATCATTCATCTCGCCCTTTTCTATTCACCGACAAGTCTCGTTCCTTTCCTTCTTTCATCCTCGGCTATTCGGGGGAGGGGATTTAGTAACCTTGAATTCGCATCAGCCGATTGGGGGAGTGCCACACTCGGCAGAATAGGTGGGAGGGAGAAAGAAGGGCCCTTCTTTGTTTGGCACAGATCGCCTGCGTCCATCTTTCTTCATCAAGTGCAATGCAGAAAATTAGCACTCCGCACTTTATTTATTTTTGATCGCCAATAACCTTCCTTACCTCATCATCGATTAGATAGCGAACATAGCCTTGGATAGTCAGAACGAGGATGTAGATGAAAATGCAGGACAAGGCAACAAATGAGAAAAAGAGGGCCCTAATACGAAGCCCGTGACATGCATAAAGGCAAATTCAAGCGTGGCTTGTCTTAGCCACCATGTATCCCAATAATTTTGTTTCCAATACCTTGTAATGCGTAAAGCAAAAAAGAGCAGCCTCAAAGAAAATAAATTCCTCTGTCTGTCCAGCCAAGACGCCACCACCACTTCCTCACCACCACTTCTTTTTCTCTTGCCTGTCCCATGTGCATTTGTGGAAGGAGAGGCTCGTTTCATTTCATCATTGGCATTAGCACAAAGATGAAGAAATAAGAGAGATATTTGGTTGATGGCCGAGAGCAGTCATGCGAATGAAGATTAGAAAGTGGAAGTGGGAGGGCGGAATTTTCGGTGTTCTTTTTTTTTCTCCGAAATTGTGGACAAAAGAGAAAAAGCCGAGACTGCCACCACCCATTATCACCACTCCTTTTGTTCATTTCTTTATTGATAAGCAGGAGAAAGACTTGTAAAGAGCGGGAAAAGAGAAAACCTCCCCCTGCATGAACAAACGAGCAGGGGCAAGTCCTGCTGCCTCACTTGCATTTGTAAGAATCACAGCTATTGAGGCATACACTTCTTTTAGCAAGCGTGCCTTTCCACCACCTCTTAAAAGTCTCGTTTTTCCGCTTTTTCTTTTTTGTAACACCTATCTTTATATATCGGTGTTTCTGTTCCACTCTTACTCTATTTCTTTTTGTTCATTTATCCTACTTTCCCCTCTAGTCCTCTACAAATCCCTTTCGTAGTTGCTGCGTATTTTTTCCTTGTTCAGTTAGCCGTGCACGAGCGGGAGAGTGTAAATAAAAAAGTGCCAAGAATATGTTTATGTTGCAAGCAGCGTCAAGGCCGCCGTCATCGCAGGGCTCGCCAAAACTGTGTCCGCAAAAGTCACGAAGCGAATTGGAGCTTGAACAGAAGCAGGGGCTTCCTCCGCCGCCATACACGCCGTCGCTCCACAGGTCGCTACGAAGCAGCCGCGAACAGCATAGCCACAGCGATAACGACGAAACGGCAACCAGCGAAGACCAGGCAGAGGACAAGACTAAGAAGAAGAAGAACAAGATGGCGATATTCTTCCAGCCACGCACTTCGATTCTCGACTACACAGAACTGATGTACCAGGGGAGCGACACGATCCGGGGCCTCGTAACGTGCTTCTGGACAATAGTTGGCGCTTACCTTGTATCGCTCCTCGCGTCGCACTACGAACACAACGGCGAGATCCTGTCAAGCGACCTCGCGGTACTGGTGTTTAGCCGCGGAAAGGATCTGCTACTGAGCGACCTATCACTTGTTGCATCCACCTTCTTTGTGGTTCCGTTTGTCCGGTACGTGTGGGTAGCTAGTGGTAAGTGGCAGCCTGCATTCCTTGATCCGCGCAACAGCGTGTGCGCAATGTGTCTGCATGCGGCGGTGGAGATCGGCTGGCTTGCATTCTGGTACGCGTGGCAGGGAACACGCGGATGGCCGTGGACGCAGCGCAGTTTCTTTGCGCTCCACACGGTGGTCAACTGGATGAAGATCCACTCGTACCTCAGCACCACGCGCCGTCTTGCATGCGCGCTACGCGAGCGGAACGAAATCATCTCACGCAGCCTCACTTCTTCTTCTTCTTCTTCTTCTTCTGAGGATGATCACCAGCACAAAGGGAGTGGTAGGCTGCGTGAGCTGGATACCGTGCTCAGTCCGTACGCCAATGCGCGGTTTCCGCAAACCCTCACGATGCACAACTTCTTCATGTTCCAGCTGAGTCCAACGCTCGTGTACGAGCTCGAGTACCCGCGCACCCCGCGGATCCGGTGGCTCTACGTGGCCGAGAAGATGGCAGGCACCGCGGGGATCTTTGTTGTCTTTTACGTTGTGGTTGCGCATCTGATGATTCCGCACTTGGAGCGGATGCCGCAGACCGGCATACTGATGACTACCGTGCATCTGATGGGACCCATGGCCACGTGCTGGCTGCTCTTCTTCTTCATCACATTTGATTCGATCTCCAACGGCTTTGCCGAGCTCACCCGCTTTGCTGACCGCCGCTTCTACGACGACTGGTGGAACGCGCGTGGCCTGGACGAGTTTTCGCGCAAGTGGAACAGACCGGTCCACATGTTCCTGGCACGCCATGTGTACATGCCCATACGCGAGAACTGGCGCGTGTACAAGGCCTCTTCCGCAGGCGTCGATGTAAGCGAAAATGATACCAAGAAGAAGGAGCTGGGCACCAGGTCCAGTAGTGCAACACCCTCCACTGTTGGTGGCTTTGTCCGCCACCTGCGTATCACTATTCCGGCGCCTCTTGCCGCAATGGCCGCCACTTTCTTCTTCTCCAGCATCCTCCACGAAGTCACCGTTGTCGTTGCCTGCCATCGCTGGAACCACGGCATGCTGTTCTTTTCGCAGATGATGCAGATTCCGCTGATCTTTGCCTCCGACAAAGTACTCTGGTACAAGAACCAGCACGCCCTGCGTAACTGGATCTTCTGGGTCGTCATGGTATTTTTCCAGCCCTTCTTGCTCTGCATGTACACCTACAATGCGTTTGTTGCCCGCCAGAACTCCTCTCTCTCCGCCTCTGTTCTGCCATCAGTTGCGTAATAAACTTTTTATTTTGGTTTCCCCCGTTGCATCTTTATTGATATTCTAATTAAATATGCGCAAATAGGGTTATAATTCATTTTAGCGAACTTGTATGCAGATAACATTTAATAAAGTTCTGAGTTTAACTTGGATGGCGGAGTGCAGTGTGTTTGTGTTGCGTACAGGCGTTGCTATTGCGTTTACTATTGTAAAAGATGCGTTAAGCAGCAGAATCGCATTTGTTGTGTACGTTATGAGATAAAATTCATTTCTATGGACCGTTTGATGCTGGTTTAGCATCACAGAATACAAGATATCGAAGAAAAAGAAGCACAGAAAAAAGCAATCGCAGAATTAGTATTATGTTTGCAGTATAAATAAAAATTTAACAACTATTCTAGTGCATTTCAAATGCCTGTGTTTTTACTGTCGAAATACTTTTCTGCTTTTGACGTAGATTTTCATGGAACTTTAAGAAAATAAAGGACCTCCGAATTGGTAAAATGTTAGTTAGTTCTGTTGCAATCCAAGCCATGGTTATATGGGTTAATTAATTAATCAACTGTATACACTCTAGCATACACTATTGACGCTCAGCGGGAAAATGGTTACATGTACTAGACAATATGTGGAAGCTAATTTGGTTTTACTTAAAATATTCTAAAGGTTTGGTATATACAAAAATATCTTTATTATGAATATGAACGGGTGGAAGGTTGCGATGTGCTAGACAATGTGATGCATTAACCAATGAGTATCCAACCAGACCAAGAGACAGATTTTCCCAGTTATTCAAAAATAGTACAAACTTATGCTAGACTTGTGTGGGTTCTAATTCTTTGACAAATAGCGCATCCACTCAAAGTTCAGCTCTAGATAGGTTACCAAGTCCAAGTAAATCTGAAATGTCGGATTTTCAATCAATGAGCCAACCAAAACCATGCTAAGGAACTGGATAAATGTGTATATTATTACTATCGTTGCTGACATGTAGCGAATAAAGCCCAGAGATTTTAGGCATCAGAGGTTAAATATAATAACCTATACGTGCACTTGAAGCGCACCAATTTTGTCAATACTAAGGGTACTTTTATACTTGAGAAATACAAGGAATTTCGAGGCTTTGGATCTTCTACTAGTATTTTTATAGCCTTGACCACTGTTTTTATTATTAACCATATTAAATTTCCAACAGTACCCAACATCTAGGCAATCGATATCTGTTATAAAACAGTTGTTGACACACCAGTGTGGATAATGAAGGTTTAAGGATAGTGTCAATACTTAAAGTGCAGTATTTATAGATATACGCGCACATTTTTGTATATAAAACCTTTTAGATATATTGCTAAAAAGAGAAAACCCCGTACAGGAACTATCCATTCTAAGATATCACAAATTTTGCATAAAATATAGCAGAAATGCAAACATGGCAAAATTTCTAAAATCACCATATTTCTATAAACCATTTTATACAAATGCAAACCAATTTTTATTAAAGTCCTTGAAAACAGTTAAACTGTTGTAAAAAATTCCATACTGCTTCTTTATCTGTAAAAATATTATATAGCAAAAATGTTAAACATTAGTTGATTGTGACTAAAGTGTGCCACTGCATATATTGATTCAAAAACAAAAGTAACTATGTTATTACCACATACAGTGTGTTGACTAAAAAAACTAACCAAAGATATTAGTTATACCTTTAATCCTGCCAAATAGAGTGTATATGTTTGTTTTAAATTGAGGACTGCTGTCTTTATTCAGCTGTTATTTACTTTTATTCATTTTTACCCTTTGATAAAATACTCTTAATTGCACTTTTAAAAGCATCTTTTGTTTTAAATAAATTATCTAATTTTTCATTTTCAATCTTATTTATTGCTTTAATAATACTATGTTTTGGATCTTTGCTCATTATTTCCTCTACATACTTTATTCCTAAAGTGTCAACGGCTTTTTTCCACTCTAATGGAAGACGTTTATAAGAAATTGCTGCAAAATTAAACTGATGTTCGCCATTTTTGTTCTGATAATAGGACTTGCCTTTATTATCTTCAATCCATTTCTTTCCCTGTTCTGAATTTGGACTTTTAATTGTTTCCCAATCTTGTATTCCAATTCTGCCTTTTTTTATAACGATCAAAGCCTGCTTTTCCGGCAATTGATATTTGTTTAGGTGTCAATTGATCAGACATTTTTGTTTGCTATTTAATATTGATAGAAAAGAGAAAAATATGTGTGAACTAAAGAATAAATGGTGGTGGTAAATTGTGCATGGCCACATTTGCTCTTTTTATATGTCAAAAATATTCAACCCTGTCATATTTTATATTATCATAAATGTAAAATAAAACCCCCATTCTCACCTACAAAGCACACGGGGCAGTCACCAGATATTCTATTAAAGCAAAATTGCAGGATAGGCAAGAAATGCAAATTCTAAACAAATTAAAGATTTTGTAATCTTCTTATTCAAACAACATCAAAATTCATTTACTTTCTTTAATGTAAAGGCCAGCCAGCAATTAGCCGGTCATTTTTCTTTCTTTCTATGCTAAATTGAGCATTCAACATCGAATGCCTGGCCTACGCCTAAAGTAAAAATTAAAACTAGAAGCCTGTTGTGAGGTTTGTCTTTGTTAATAAAACGTGGCTACAACACCATAAACTTTGCATTATATTTAACTAAACATATGGAATATATAGCACAGATAAATTATCTATACAAAATGGTGTCAGCTCTTAATAATACTGTTCCAAAACGATTAATATGTATCATCAGTATCTGTAATTGCACTAACAGACAACAGCTGATATGTCTTATTTAAATTTCTAATTTAAAGCAGTGTTTACAGAATACTCCTAAGTTTCAATATTAAATAGGATATGCTGGCTATTCAAGTAAAACATTTTTATATTTTGTGGATACAGATTTCCATTAATTCAAATATGTACAGTGACTCAAGGAACTGTTGCAATGTTATCGCTGTGTCTGGGGTTTTACAAATTGCTATTGTAATAGTAATTTAATTACTTATTCAAGAGATATTTGTAAAAACCTGACAACGTGAACAGCATTGCAGCAGTTTCTTGAGTCACTGTATGTGTCTATGAAGAATGCTTCTTTGCACACCAGAAACGCCCGGATCATCTCCCAGTTTGTCTTGTACTTATCGCTAATGTCGTCCAGCTTGTGATGTTGCTGCAGCAGCTCTGCATTAATGTTCTCAATAGCTGGCACATCTCTGGTTTCTTTCTCCGCCTCTCAATTCCCGCAATAGAGTCTGCTTTGCTTTGCAACAAAGCTCACATTTGGGCCCGCTGCTTGTCTTGTGGTAGACACGCTAATATTAGGATATAATGCCGCACAGAGAGAAAATATATAGATAAATACTCTTCTAGTTCTGTCTTGCAGACTTCCTTGCAACAACACAGCATTTCATAATGTTATGCACACACCGATCACTGTAACGTTTATAAGCATGCAACTCCAAGGAAATGAATGACAAGTTGGTTAATCTGGGGTGCTCTGATCAGTTAGAATCAAGCCAACTTTTTTTTTCGATCTTTTTCTGGCTTCCCTTCCCCTAAAATGGGGTTTGAAAGATTCTTTCTCTTCAGTCTACAATGTTTCTTCACTTTCTCTCAATTTCCTACCCAACAATTAATTATAATTTCTCTCTCCCGTTTTATATATAACTCACCTGTATTGGGATGGCAGGCACAACATCAGCCGTTCCAACGTTCGGCAAGCCATGGAGCACGCTCCATCCGCCGCTGAGCCAACCGATGCTGGATGCGATCTCCGCCATGGGGTTCGAGAACATGACACCCGTGCAGGAGGCCACAATTCCGGCATTCTCCAAGAACAGCGACGTGGTGGTGGAGGCTGCCACGGGATCAGGCAAAACACTGGCATTCGTGGTCCCCGTGCTGGAGCTTCTGCAACGGCGACACTCGAATAACAACAACCACACGAGGCTCGGACATAACGAAGTGGCCGCTATGGTAATCTCGCCTACGCGCGAGCTGGCAAAACAGATCTACATGGTACTTGAGCAGGTGCTTAGGTTGACCGGGTACGAGTATAAGCCGTACTTTGTGGTGGGCGGGTCTACGTCCGCGACGGATACAGCGGACGAGTTGGCGAAGATGAAGGAGTTTGGTGCGGATATCCTGGTGGGCACCCCTGGTCGGCTGGAGGACGTTGTGTGTGGGAGGAGGAAGAATGGGAAGAAGACAAAGTCCGGGAGTATTATGGGGATCGGCGGCGTGAGGGGTCGGCCGAGCGTGTCGGTGGCCAAGTTGGAGGTTCTGGTCATGGATGAGGCCGACAGGCTGCTGGATATGGGGTTCGAGGCATCACTTACGGCCATCCTGTCGATGCTTCCCAAGCAACGACGCACTGGTCTGTTTTCTGCGACGATGAGCGAGGCCCTGACTGAGCTTGTACGCACGGGGCTGAGAAATCCGGTACGGGTGCAGGTGCAGGTGCGCGATTCCAGCACAGGTAATGGTGGTATTGGGAATGAGCGGAGTATCCCGTCCACCCTTTCGATCCGGTACCTGGTGTGTCCACCAGACCGCAAGCTTGCCCAGATCCTGCGGCTGATCCGCACAACCGGTGCGCAAAAGTACATCGTCTACTTCAGCACCTGCGCATCCGTCGATTACTTCTTCAAACTCCTCCAACGGGTGCTGTCTCCACGACTTGCGAGCTTTGCGGGCAGCAAGAAGGCAATGCAGGAGGAGCGGCGGGTGCTCCAGAAACATCTGGGTTGGGATTTCGATATCTCCGTACACGCGCTGCATGGCCAGATGGTCCAGAAGAAGCGCGAGGCTACGTATACTGCGTTTTCCGGTATCCCTGCAGGCGAAGCTGGGATCCTGCTGTGCACGGATGTTGCAAGCCGCGGGCTGGATATCCCTGATGTCGACTGTGTTATCCAGTGGGATCCACCGACTGATCCCAAGTCCTTTGCCCATCGGTGTGGCCGCACTGCTCGTGCAGGCCGTTCGGGCCAGGCGCTTGTCTTTCTCTCGCCAGGATCGGAGGAGACGTATGTGGAGCTGCTGGCGCTGCGCAAAATACCCATGACTGCTGCGGAGTACCTGTGGCTGGACGACGAGGGCAATGTCACCACTGCTGCGCCTGCTGGGGCCACGATTAGTGGAAGACTGAGTGATGAGGATCTGAGCAGCAGCGATGATGAGGAAGAGGAAGAGGAGGATATGGAAGCGGGTGGATCCGGCGGTAGTAATAACCCTCAGGACAAGGATGCTGCGGAACCGGGAGCCAAGCCTCAGAAGAAGAAAAAGAAGTACTCGGCGTTGCGGATAAAGTACCCCGACGACAATAATAGCGACGCGCTGCTCGAGCACCTGCGTGACATCATTGCCACCGACCGCGATATCTACAGGCGCAGCAATATTGCATTTGTGTCGTTCGTGCAGGCGTACTCCAAACACACGGCGTCCTACATTTTTCGGCAAAAGGAGCTTCCGATCATCGAGGTGGCCAAGGGCTTCGCATTGCTCCATCTTCCGAGCATGCCGGAAATGCGCGGACGGCCCACCGCAAAATTTGTTCGTTACAAAATTGATACCGACACGATTCCGTTTATTGACGCAAAGAGGGAGGTGCAGCGGCAAGCCAAACTGGAGGCCCAGAAAATAGCAAAGGAGGAGGCCAGATTGAATCACCTGCAGAACAAGGATCTGGGTTCCAAGAAGGATAAGAAAAAAAGGAGCAGGGAATCCACGGTGTTGGCTGAAACAGGCACCGAGGCGTGGTCTGAGAAAAAGGAGGCCAAGGAACGGTCCCGCGAACGCAAGCTCAAGCGCATCAAGAGACGCGATGCCCTTGCACTTAAGGCCGAGGAACAGTTGATCCAGAACACCAGTGATCCCAAGATCCGCGATCTGCTTGCCCGCGACCCGCTTCTGGCCAAGCGCATGTTGAGCGGACGGGACAAGTCCTTGCACGATGCTCTGAGGATGGCATCCGAAGCTAAAAAGAGTATCCCGGTGCTGCCGCAGCAACGTCTTGATGAGATTGTTGATAATGCGCTGAAGCGTCAGCGAGGCAAAGGTGCTGGAAGTCGTGGTGGCGGTGGTAGCAGCGATGACGATAGTAGCAGCGACGATGAGGATGGATGGGAGGCCGTGGCTCGCAAGGAGAAGATTAGAGCCGTTATGGCTGAGAAGGCGAGAAAGAAGAAGAGGCGGTTCTTGTTCAACCCTGGACTCTCGGACGAAGAAGGCGAAAAGGCAAGCTGAATGATATAGAGATTATCGCTTTTCTTTTAGACAGTTGTAATAAAAACGTTGTTATTGTTTATACAGTTTTTCTACGGTGAACATAAAAAAGGCCAAGAAGCTACGATGCTAGTTTGTTTATAGGTTAGAGATCTTGGGCCTTTTTTTGGAGCCAACCAACATATGCTGGCGGATGGCCGTGAGCCCAGCGATTAGCGTCCTGCAAACACCCAGTCAACAGACCAACGCACAGACCAGCCGCACGTGCGCGTCTGGCGCTGGAACGCGGCAACCGGGCCACCAGCGACACTCCAATAGCCGTCGAGAGTCCCGCAATGGCGGAGCTCGCCATCTGTGCCTCGCCAACCACGCGATCGGCCATGGCCTCGATAGCCGAGAACGCCATAACACACGCGCTTATCTTCGCGCCGTACCTTGCAGCTCCCTTGATGGCGCCCAGCGTTGTTCGGTAGTTCTTCCATTTCTGGTAAAAGTACCACCCTTCGGCGGTGGTTGGCAGTCGGTGGGCTCGTTCGGCTAAGTACTGTCTGCTCGAGTGCTTACCCCCGACGTAGCCGCCGCAGAGCGCGCCTGCTCCAAACGATACCACCGCCATCGTCATCAGTCTGTCGTTGAGGCTCATACGAAGCCGCGTGAGCGGATCGTGCTGCCTGGAGACAACGTTATCGTTGGCTTCTGTGCTCAAATCCACAGCACTGTCCTTGCTGCTGTGTTGTGCTGCTGCTGCCATTCGTATTCTTCTTTCTTTTGTCTATTTGGAAGGAGTCGCAACTATAGAATACAGAGGGAAATCAGTGATAGTGTTGGCAAAGCTTAGCCTTTCTAGGAGGCTTCGGATCTGAAGAGTCTGCCCGCTGTTTTTCTCGCTTGATCTGCTAGAACGGAGATGGGAGCAATCACCTGATTGATTATTGTTTTATCTGGGCTTGAATCTTGGCTCCATCATAGTATCTGATCCCACTCTGCTTAGAAAGCACTCTGTTTAGAAAGGAGCGCCGTTGGTGTCACTCGAGGCAAGGCGAGCATTGTCGGCTTACACGCAGACTAGGGGGAGTGGAGGAAAAGAGAGCTCAAAGGCTCCAAGCCTAACAAAAAAAAGATAGAAAAGCCTGTCACAACATTTCATTGTGTGTTTTCGTCTTCGCTTCCCTTCCAGGGAATTGAGTCCTGCTTTATTATTATTTTTCTTTCTTTCTTTCTTTCTTTCTTTCTTTCTTTCTTTCTTTCTAATTTCTAATTTCTAATTTCCTTTTTCATTCTTTCCAGTTTCTTACGAGCTGTGCATTAGCTGTGCTACGGAACACAGTCGGCCTTGCAAGCAGCAACATAGCATCCAGCAGCGAAGCGGAAGGTGGACTTGTTATTGCCATGAGCGAAGCAGATCACCTTTGCAATCTCAGCCGACTCCTACATGACGTGGACAAATGGCAGCCATGGAGCCGCACGCTGAGCGAGCTATCCAACGACCTAGGCGTAGACCCATCATGCGGACTGAGTAGACAGGATGCACTCTCACGCCACACGCACCTGGGACCCAACGTCCCGGTCAATCTTGGCCAGAGCCTTGGGTTTGCAAGCGTGCTGGTGGAGGAGGCGACCGAACCCATGATGCTTCTTCTGCTAGCGGTGGGGGTTCTTTACTCGCTGTGGGGAGAACCCTGGGATGCTGCCACTATCTTCATTGCCATTGCTGCGGTCATTGGTCTCGAGGTGCTAACGGAGTGGAGGGCCAAACGTACGCTTGCGTCGTTGCGAAACTCGGTGCCTGCGAATACCTCGGTTATGCGCGATGGCAGTGAATTTATTGTGCCGGCTGACGAGCTGGTTCCTGGCGATGTCATCACTCTTTCGCAGGGCCAGTCGGTGCCTGCTGATACCATTGTTGCAGTTTGCCATGGGTTTTCAGTCGACGAGAGCATGCTGACTGGCGAGTCCATTGGCGTTCACAAGACCGCTCTGTCCTCACTACCTCAGAATAGCGGTACATCAGTTCAGAATACGCCAGCCGATGGGCATCTGAGCGTTCCGCAATCGCTGGTGTGCGCTGGCGCAACTGTTGCGTCTGGGAGGGCCGTTGGGATAGTCGTGGCAACTGGAAAGTACACCCACATTGCAAAGAACATTGTCCGGCTTTTGCATGGCACCAAGCCCCCGCCAACCTTATCTCAGCGGCGAATGAAACGACTTTCCAAATCACTTTCTGTGGTCGCAATCGCCGTGTGCACAGTAATAACGTTTCTGGGACTCGCGCAGGGGTTGCACTGGCGCACGGCGATTCTAATGGGCATGAGTTTGGCATTTGCTACTATACCGGAAGAGATGCCACTGATTGCAAAGGCCTCGCTGGCTCTTGGATCCCGCGCCCTTGCTCGCCACGGTCTGCTTGTGCGCAAGCTCAGTGCCGCCGATTCGCTCTCTACCGTGTCTGTTATAGTAACAGATAAGACCGGGACACTTACGCGCAACAAGCTTATTGTCTCGTCGATAATGACAATTGGGCTGTCTGGTAAAGGCGATATTTCTGTGGAGGTTATCACTCCTGAGGCCGTTGCCTCTAGTGAACGGTCTGCCGCACTGGCTGCACCGCTTTATGCTGCATGGTCGCTTTCGGTAGACCCATTGCAGTCGCGTCCGCTGGTTCAGCTCATTGCGTCTATACAGCGCAGAGCCAACCGCACTGATTCTGACGCCGTGGGAAACCCACTATCGTCGTCCTCTACGCTGATGCATGGGTTTGGTAAGGACTTTATGAACTCTGCGGTTCTACAAAGTCTTCCGGGTGCGAGAGGACATGGCGGTAGCAGCGACGAGAGTGGCAGCGTGAATGTGCTTCCAAGAGATATGGAGACAGAAACAATTCCAGCGCTCACTATTGTGGAAGCGATATCGCTTGTATACGATCGACTGCCCAATCCCACCGGAGAGCTTCCGTTTGACGCCTCACTGCGGATCTCTGGATCTACTCGATCGATCTCAGCGGTGCCTCGATCCTTTGCACCACACATCGAGAATAGCACTAATAATACGAACTTTGGATCTAATGACAAAGACGAAACCCCTATGGTGACCGATTCTGGCTCGAAACACTGGACTGTCATCAAAGGTGCACCCGAGACGCTTATTCCTCGTTGCAGTCGTGTTTGGGCCACAGACAATTCGGGCACATCTCTTTCTGCGGAAGATATAAGCACAGGCGACATTGGTTCTGTAAAACCCATGACCGAGACGCTTGCGCAGAGTATATCCCGTAGGGCTACAGATCTTGCTGTAGGCGGCAACAGAATTATTGCCTATGCAATCGCAATCACCGATCGACCGCTTTTTTCGGGCTCCGTTTCTGATCCTGAAGACAGGCCAAAGATGAGCGCAGGCAAGAGTGGGTTTGTTGAACACGCGCATAGATTTGTTGATCCTCAGGACCCGCAAAACAGAAACAGTAAGCATAGCACACAGATTGGTGGTTTCGGATCAACATCTGGTGCTGGGAGATTGCGACAGTCACAAAACATTCCAAGCGACATGATTTTTGTTGGCACTTATGCGTTCTACGATCCTCCGCAGCGCGAGGCACGGCCTGTGGTGCAAGAGTGCCAGGACGCTGGGATCCGTGTGATTGTGGCTACTGGCGACCATCCAAGCACAGCACTGGCTGCAGCCAGTGCTGTTGGTATTGCCGAATGCCACTCATCACAGTCTGTTGACGAAGAACGGCTAGGTGGTTACAGCAACAACGCCCTTCTGACAGAGGAGGCAGCAGTTGCCCAATCTTATGGCGCTCTCACAACAAGGTCGGATACGCGAAACCACAACTATCTTCATCACAGCAACACCAATACCAGTAATAGAAATGCAGCTCCAACAAATGCACCGGTAGGAAGTGGTGAGGTACATGCTATTACGGGCGACATGATTGAGCACAGTCTTGCAAATGGCACCTTTGATCGGTTGGTCAACGAGAGCAACGTGTTTGCCCGTGTTACGCCGGCACAAAAACTGCGACTTGTGCGCTCATTGCAAGCACGCGGCGAAGTCGTTGCATTTATTGGCGACGGAATCAACGATGCGCCGTCACTGATGCGTGCAAACGTCGGGATCTGTATGGGTGGAAACCCGTCGACCGCAGATGTTGCAATGGATGCAGCGAGTCTGATCGTGCTTTCAGGCAGGTTCTCTGGTGTTGTGCGTAGTCTGCGGCAGGGCTATTGTCTTAGCGCCAACATGGAAAAGTGCATGAGATACTACATTGCTTGCAAGATTGCAATTGTGCTTTTGTTTGCCTTTTTGCTGTTTGCTGAGGGTGCGAGCCCACTGACTCCTGTGCAGGTTATCTTTATTGAGCTATACGTCGATCTTGGCGCAACGTGGACGTTTTTGACCGAGAGGCCCGAGGGTGTTGTCTATGGCGACGGCGAGCGAGAGGCCTCGCTTACAGCACAAGCGCGAGTACGCAAGGCCACGCTTGCCAGCTCATCCTCACCATCATCATCGTCGTCGTCTGCACCGCAAATCGGGTACTTGGGCGGAGACAAATCGACCGACCGTGCAGTTATTGCGTATGGCTTCGCACTGTTTGCCACGTGCATCCTGCCGCTACTCGTTCCCTCGCTGCTGCTTCCGCACTGGGCTGTAGCGCCCATTGCTCCGACGCTGACGTTCTTTACTTGGATGGCCGCCCATGTTCTTCTGGGCATGTCGATGCAGACGCAAGTTGTTCCGCTGCGTGTCCATTATGCGCGTAATGGCAGCGCCGGTGGTTTTAATACCCCTGGTCTTATCTGGGTTGTTTGCAGCGTACTCGCCATTGTTGTGGCGGCGGCTATTCCGCCCGTCAGATCGCATTTGGGTATCGTGCCCCTGAACCTGGTTGAGTGGATCGTTGTGGCCGTTTCGCCGGTTTTGCTTTTTGGTGTTCTCGAGCTGGTCAAAGAGGTTCGGTTCAGAAGATGCAAGCGCGGGGTGTTCTCAGTGGCAGACTAAGCAGCGATAACCCAGCTTTATTTCTGCTTCCGCACAAAATGCTTTAACTGTGTATTGCTTTTCTTTTTTCCAAATGCTTGTATGTTTATATAATATATTTTTACTATGAATAATAAATGAAGTAAAACTAACATCTCTCTAAAAACGTTAATAGGAGTAAATTATCCATCTCAAATAACTAAACTAGCCGCTAAATACTATATGAGGAAACTTTTCTGGCAAGAAACTCTTTTTAACGAACACATATCCCTCGTCGCTATTATTGACTCTCTTCAGAGATGTTGTTCGTAAAAGCAGATGGTTAAGGATGGCAAGAAGATTGAATGGAGAGCTCGGCTCAGTATTAACAAAGAAAATGCATTCAAGCTTGGTGTCTAAAAACTCAAACTCACCTTGCACCTCCTCCTCTAATCCTGATCGAATAATTGACATGCACTTGTCGCTTAGATAAACATTATCAACTCTAAGCTCTCGAAGGCTATAAAAGTTGGGGATGTGTTCCAGTAACTCATTAAACTCAATACTGTGAAGATTTAGATCAGTAACGTTTACCCAAGATACTGCCCGCCGAATGTCAACTGGTAGATCGATAATGGCCATACAGCTCCTACCAATCTTGGTGTATCCTAAATAACTGTTTGCCGCAATGTAAAACTCATCGTTGGGTGCTTCGCCTCCATATACTACAATTTTTAAATCATTAATCTTGCCAAACCTTAATCTGCTAGCAGCGACAATTGAACTGGCATTGCCATAAATACCCAATTCCTCCAACTCTGTGGGCATCGTATCTGTAAACAGCACATCGCAATCTACCGGAAGATCGCGCAACGTTAAACTCTGGAGCCTTGGAAACCGGAGCATGTGCGATCCGTAAGGCCTAGTCTGCTTTGAATACTTTTCCGAAAGCTTCCTCTCCTCATCCGTTTGGTCGGCATACAGCAAATAAAGAGTTTTCAAGTTTGCAAATTCTATATATCCAGGAGTCGTAAATTCATGAAAAGCCCACCATGAAAACCTGCTGCTGGATATGCTATAAAGATGCAGGTACTCGAGTGACCTTGCGTAAAAAGAGGAATTTTGATATATGGATGCTCCAACATATAGCAAAAGCGATGTTAGGTTTTTTGAGAATAATGGCAAAGACCGTTGTCCATCTTGGCAGTAGGAGTGTAAACTTTGCAAGCGCTGTGAATAATGGTCGATAATAATGTAAAACGCAATCCTCATGACGTCGTCTTCTGCAATGTTCAGATCCAGGTGTGTGATATTAGGTAGTCTGTTTTGGAAATCGATAATGTGCTTTGAAACAGTTGCTGACAGCTCTTCTAGATTTTGCTGAACATGGTTTGAGGGAGGTGGGAACCGCAGCGTTGAATCGAACTTTAGTGATGAGATGTTCAGCCAATACCCAACCCCAAGCGTTGAGAGTTTCTTCAGAATATGACCGTACATGCTAATATCCAATATGCGGTCAACGCCCACTTTCAATTCGGATACGCAGTCACAGTCGTATTTGTCGCGTCCAGTGATTATACCAAGATTTGATCTGCAAACGATATCGGCATCCGCGTAATAGACACAGCTCTTCATATTGATATACGGATTTTCATTGCGCTTTAGTGTGTGAATATTAATAAACCCTTGGGAAAACACATGGTTTTTAAACAAGTCATACCACTTGGTGCACACTTGGAGTAAGGCGAGCTTGTGTTTCCACTCGTCAATGTCTTTAGCTGGTCCACCAGATGCAAAATACAGGATGTGATAACGAACTTGAGGATCCAGATCGTTTATATGAACCATTCTGGGGAAATAAGGGGTATAGAAAAAAAGCGAATATTGGAAAATAAATTGATTGGAGAACTAAAGAAGTAGTTATTGTCTATTCCGTTGTCAACGTAGCATTCCAGCAAAAAAAAAAAAAAGCAAAAATTGACACGGCTGCAAATAATATGCACTATACATGCAAAAGGCTGCTGTTAGATATCAAAATCAGCAACATCATTCAAATAATCTGACTGGACATACACCAAAAATCAAAGCTTAGTGAGCAACCAAATGCAGCACTGTTGCCTAAAACCGACATATTGGCATTAACAGAGCAGAAAAAGAGGACCTTGACGGTTAATAATATGAACCATTTAAACTTGTGAGCAAAATAATGCGAACTGCTTTAAAAATAATAGCTAATGAGAACCAGGTAAAAATGCTATATGTGGGTACTTTTCTGGCAGAAAACACATCTCAACAAGCATGTATTGCTCATGACTAGTCTCGACCTTTTCTAAAGTTGCCGTTCGTAGAACAAGGTGGTTGAGGATGGCTAGAAGATTGTATGGATTTTCCGGTTCAGTATTGCCCAGGAAAACAAACTCAAGCTTTGTGTCCAAAAACTCGTATTTGCCTTGGACCTCTTCTTCTAAGCCCAACCTGATGATTGCCAGTGATTCGTCGCTTACATGAACAACCACAATTTCGAGATTTTGTAGGTTGTAAAGATTGGGAATATTGTTTAGCAGTTCGTCAAATGCAATGGCATAAAGTTTTAGTGTGGTAACATTTACCCAGGATACCATCCGCTGCATGTCAATAGGCGTTCTAAAAATTGCTTCACAAGCGCTGCCAATCTCAGTATACCCAAAATAACGTTCTGCTGCAATGTGAAAATCATTGCTGGGCGCCTTCTCATCATACACCACGATTTTCATTGTGTTTGTGTCTGTAAACCGCAACCTGCTAATAACAACAACGGAATTGCAATCACCTAGAATATTCAATGCCTCTAAATATGAGGGTATTGTATCTGTATAGAGCACATCGCAATCCACAGAAGGGTTGTGCAAAGTTAGGTACTCTAGCTTTGGAAACCGGAGCATGTGTGTTCCGTATGGTCTAGTCTGTTTTGCGTATTTTTCCGAAAGCTTCTTCTCTTTATCAGCTTGCTCCTTGTATGGCAGGTATAGAATCTTCAAGTTTGTGAACTCTATGTATCCAGGTGTCATAAAGTCATGAAAGATCCACCATGAAAAGATGCGACTGGGTATATCGCTTAGTTGCAACCACTGAAGTGATTTGGCATATAAAGAATAATCCTGATGTGTAAGATTGCCAAGACTTAGTGAGAGAAATGTTAGTTCTGTTGAAAATAGCGGCAAATTTTGTGGACCAGTTTAATGGTCAAGGTTTAGGTGCTGCAGGTGCTGTGCGTAATGATCGATGAGAATCAAAAATGATGTTAACAAAACCTCATCATCCTGGATAAAAACGTCCAATTGGGTAACATTCGGTAGTCTGTTTTGGAGATCATAAATGTACTGTGAAGCGGATGCTGCAAGTTCTTCCAAATTCGGTTGAGCAGCCTCGAGTGGAAGAGGAAACCTTAAAGCAGAATAAAACCCCAATGTGGTCATATTTAACCAATATCCAACTCCAAGTTTTAAAATTTTCTTTAGAACATGGGCATATCGACTAATATGTAGATCATCATCAACAACTCTAACTGCCAATTCAGACACATAGTCGCAGTTATACTTGTCACGTTCGGTGATTATGCCAAGGTTGGATCTGCAAACAATGTCATTGTCAGCGTAGTAGACACAGGTGTTGCTAATGTCGCTATCCGAATCTTCACTGTCGTCCTACGAGTTAATTACAATAAAACCTTGGGAAAACACATAGCTTTTTAGCAAATCGTACCACTTGGTACACACCTGAAGCAAAGTAAGCTTTCGTTTCCACTCTTCAATATATTCAACCCGTCCACCAGATGCAAGACAGAGGATACGATAGAGGACTGGAGGATCCAGATCGTTTATAGAAGCCATTCTGGAAATATAATGTGTTTAGAAAATTGGTATCTCAAAAATAAAGGAATAGGGAAACAAAAAGTGGCTATTGTCCAATGTGTTGCCAACAAAACCATTTTAGCGAGAAAAAAACAAATGTAACTGCAAAATTAATGCAGCGGACATGAAATATTGCGTTGGTAATTGAAAGGCCAAGATACTAGTTAGAATAAGAATAATCTTTATTACAACATGTGCGTTTCATTGCAACAGCGTTTATACATAACCTGTTGATACACCACGGCAAGAACAAAGAAACTGCTGGAGAAACATTTTCAGTAGGGAGGACATGATAATATCGTGAAATTAGCTTTACTGAGGCAAACAGCGATTGAGAAATAAACACAGAAACATCTAGCTTCTCAGATCCAAATGACCGGAAAGAAGATTATATTCATACCAGCAATAGGCAAGACAGCTGGGAGCGCAGTACATCTCCAGAGGAGAACCAGCAACATCTATTTGGATTGCTGATAATCTAAGCACAGACCATCATAACAAGCCAACAGAGCTGGAATTCCTAGCTCCAAGCTGAGCTGTTCGATGATCATATATTATATGTCACTACACTAGCCGATCAAGATAGTGATTGAATAGCGTAGATCAAGCCATTTTACTTTTTATGGCATCGATAAGCAACGTCATAACCCAACGCAGCAGATAAACCTTTAACTTTTCTTTCTTTCTCTTTTTTTCTTTCTATTCTTAAAAATGCATAGTAATTCTCGCATACAATCAGTTTCAGCAACACAACGAATAGCTACATAATTATATTCTCCACATCTATCGATATTTATTTTATTTCTTGTACTTTCTTACCAAATGACACATCCCTTGCAAACACGGCCGCTGAACATCTGCATGGTGTCAGACTTTTTCTACCCAGCAATGGGCGGAGTGGAAAGCCACCTGTACAACAATTCGCAATGTCTAATCCAACGGGGCCACAAGGTGATAATCATAACGCATTCGCACGGAAACAGACGCGGGGTGCGGTACATTGCAGGAGGACTCAAGGTGTACCACGTTCCGGCAGTAATAGTATACAGCAACGCATCGCTGCCAACGTTCTTTTGCACGTTCCCGATATTCCGGCAGATATTCATTCGAGAGCAGATAGACATAGTGCACGGACACCAGGCGTTTTCGACATTCTGCCACGAGGCCCTGCTGCATGCGCGGTCGATGGGGCTGAAGACCGTGTTCACCGATCATTCGCTGCTTGGGTTTGCCGACGCCTCGGGCATCCTGCTCAACAAGCTCCTAAAGTTCACGCTATCGGACGTACATCACGCTATATGTGTTTCGCACACAAGCAAGGAGAACACGGTGCTCCGGGCGGCGCTTGATCCGCATCAGGTTAGTGTTATTCCCAATGCGATCATTGCCGACCAGTTTCGGCCGGATCCGGGAGCAAGGGACGCGGCATGGATCACGGTTGTTGTGCTGAGTCGCTTGGTATATCGTAAGGGCATCGATCTGCTTGTTGCCGCGGTACCGCATATCTGCGAGCTGTGTCCGCGGGTGCGGTTCATTATTGGGGGCGACGGACCCATGCGCATCAATATTGAGCAGATGCGCGAACGACATATGCTGCAGGACCGCGTGGAGCTGCTGGGATCGGTGCAGGCGGCCGATGTGCGCAGCGTACTGGTGCGGGGCGATATCTTCCTCAACACCAGTCTGACCGAAGCCTTCTGCATAGCAATCGTCGAGGCAGCGTCGTGTGGCCTGCTGGTGGTTAGCACCAGAGTGGGCGGGATTCCCGAAGTGCTCCCGCGGTACATGATTACGTTTGCGGTGCCCGAGGAGGACCATGTGGTTGAGGCGCTGCTGGAGGCGGTTGGACGGGTGGACGATAGATCCAGCCATCCGGAACTGGCACCCTCGCACTTCCACAGCCAAGTCAAGAAGATGTACTCGTGGCAGAATGTGGCCGAGCGCACCGAGCAGGTGTACAGCAAGATTGCGCATCTTGAGGAGCCGCCGCTGATCGAACGGTTTAGACGGTACTATGGCTGCGGTCTCGTTGCCGGGAAGCTGTTCTGTTTGGTAGCGGCTGTGGACTTTCTCATCGGTGTCGCTTTGGCGTGGCTCTGGCCCAAGGAGCGCATCGAGCGCGCTAGGAACTTTGACCACGCAAAGTATGCCGCCATTGTTGCCCACAACCGCATCCTGGCCAATGCTCCGACTTCTTCCTTCCAGCAGCCAGACCACGCAGCAGGCTTCTGATCCAAGCCAGCTGTCTGTTGAGAGAGTGAGAAGCGGGGGAGATAAAACAAAAGGTGGTGCTTGTTTAACTAGCATGCAGCCTGGCTTTCCTTTCTTCTTCTTCAACGCTCCACATTTCTCTTCCTTTTTCTTTTCTTCCTTTCTTGCATTTTTATTATTTCACAGTCCAGTCTGGGTCAAATGTACTAATATTCCTCTTCTTCTCCGCTTCTATTATACCTGTTTGTAATTACCCAGATCCAGTCCGTGCATTCCACTCCCCCCGCCTTGCCAATCTTGCCCAATGTACTGGCGTATAAACTGCACGGAGCATCTTGTGCTCGACGTGCGGACAGATCCAACACAGGAGGAAAGCAAGGAGGTTAAGGAAGCAGTAACCAGCAACACCCAATCAACAGCAGCAAGGCCGAAGGATAATGGAGCACGGCTGGGACGGCAGCGGAGTATCACATACAGCGCCGGCGTTGGACTGGATGCAGGCCGACGAATGGCGGTCCCGCAGACGGTGGACAAGAAGAGCACGACAGACCCGACGGTGGTGGTGCGGTGGGCGGGCACGGCGGACGGGCGCCTGGTAGCCGGAATAACGTGCCAGGGCATCTATCTGTGGACCCTGCGGCCATTTGTGCAACTGAGTAGTCTGGTATACAAGTCGACTGAAGAGTTTGGCAGTCCCGTGGATCTTGTCTGGAAAACCGAGGAGGAGCCGATGCCCCGGTACGCCGACTACTCCGATGCCCAAAGCGGGGCCGTGGTAGCCACGCTCTTTGTTGTCCTTTCCCGCGGGTACGTGTTCGAGATCGCGGTGTATAAAAGAGACACCCCGGTGCTAGAGTACGAGTTCTCGACGCAGCATTACCATGTGCGCGGGGCTGGCGAAGGCAAAGGAATCCCGGCGCTCGGGTTGGCGCAGAAGCGCACGTACCGGCTGCCTGGCTCCTCCAGCGTTGTGTGTGTTGCTACAACCATTGGCAGATGTCAGCAGCAGCAGGGCGATGCCGAATCCGGATCGTCTGCGCTTGTTGCCACGCAGTCGCACGTGCACCGGCTGGCATGGACGGGCACGCTGGTATCGAGCGTGGATATCAAGCATATATACGACAACCCGCTGGCGCACATCCGCCAGGCACTCTGCATCGCTGGATTTTCTGATGCCGCAACGGAGATCGAGGTCTATCTGTTCAGCGACGGAGTGATCCGCACGCTCACAAGGAAACACCGGCACAGCGGAGACAATAGTCCATTGCCTCCACCCGAGACACGCACGCTTGGCGCGGCAGACAGCATTCACCGGTACACAGTGATGGCGTATACACCGGCCAGCCGGCTGGCTGCGGTTGGCACAACGACGGGGGACGTGTTTCTCTACTCGGTATCAACAGACAAACCCGACATGAGCAGGGTTGGGCGCATTCCGTTCACTCACGAGCGAGGCGCACAGGCCTCGGCGATTGCATGGACGCCCGACGGACTGGCGCTATCGTGCGGATACACATCGGGCCACGTATGTGTGTTCTCGGCGCTGGGTTACGAGCTGAATACGACCCGACTGGGCGCGATGCAATCGCCGAGAAACATGCATCGCGACAACGAGGACGGCGGTGGAGGAGTGGCCATGGCTGTTCTTCCTGTGCCAGCGGCGCTTGTGTGGATGCGCGGTTCCACTCGGCTCTGCGTGTTCAGCGACTGCTTGTCCGCGATGGATGGCGGCACGGTTCTGAGACATCAGCAGGCTGATGTGCTGCCGTTTGCGCGCGCCGCTTCCTCCACAGTGGCATGCGATGGCAACACCAAGCGTGTGTGCCTGTTTTCAGACGACAAGGTGTTTCTCAACCTCTGCGAATTCGATCAAGCCGATCAAAACCAGAGTCAGAGTCAGCAGCAGTTGCAGCCCGAGCTGCAGTGGCATGCTGCGCACATTCCGCCCGAGTACATAGCTTCCAACTGGCCGATCCGGTACGTGGCAGCAGACGACGACGGGCGCGCAATAGCAGTGGCCGGGACGCACGGGGTGGCATGGTACAGCTGCGCCACGCAGCGGTGGCGGATGCTCCGTAACCAGCAGCAGGAGGAGGCAATAGCGTGTGTGGGCGGCCTCCTGTGGTACCACAACTACCTTGTGGTGGCGTGCATCAACCGCGAGTACGGCGATCTGCCACAGCTGCTGTTCTTTGCGCGCAACCGCCCGCTTGACATGACCAGCGATATGCAGACCGTTGTGCTCGAGCATCCGGCCGCCACCATCAGCTGCCACAACTCGAACCTGCTGGTTCTGTGTCGCAATAACATGTTGTACCAGTACGCGATCTTCGATGATGTGGATTTCATCCAGGTTGCGTTCCGCCGCCAGATCGATCTCTCTGCCAGCGGTGCCCCGGTCGTTGATCCGCCGCGCGTGCGGTCGCTCCAGTGGGTGCCCAGCGCATTGTTCGATACGAGGCCGGCGTTTCTCGTGCACCAGGGCACCACGCTGATGGTTGTCGAGGAGCTGCCGTTTGACGAAACCGGAGCTGGGGGCACAAAGAATGCAGCAAGCGTGCTTCTGCGCACGGCAGTGGTGAGCGACCAAGTCGAGATGACTATCACCAGCGGCGTGAACTTTGGCAACATGCACTCGACGGTGTGGTGGTTTGGGGCGTCCCGCCTCCACGCCTGTCTGATCAGTCTCGAGGACTTTATGGACGGCGGCACCAGTCCTCTGGTAGCCAGCCAAGCCCAGAACCAAACACCAGAGGATCTGCTGGAGAAGCAACAACAGCGTGTGGCGATCCGCGTTCGGCCCGAGTTCTTCCCCATCGCAGTGTCGGCAGACAAGGGAATGGCCATCGGAATCGACCAGGAGGACTGGGGCGCCTTCGACGACCACACCGTGGCCGGCCTCTCCCGACTTCCCGTGCGCGCCAAACTATACCTGCACAACATCCTTGACCACATGCTAACCCTGGCTGCCAATGCCTCCACCGCCACTGATGAGGAGGAGGAGGATGAGGAGGAGGAGTCTGCCACCGCCGCTGCTGACCAGGATGCGCTTCTCTACGCGGCGTGCTTCGAGCACCTCGAGTTCTTTGCCCACGCCATGGAGATCCTGCTCCACGAGGTGCTGGTGCGCGAAATGGACCAACAGCACCACCACCAGCGATCACCCGCAACACCAGCCACGCCAGCCACGCCAGCCACGCCAGCCACGCCAGCCACGCCAGACACGACCACTATGGCGAACGGCAGCAGCAGGATTCTGCCGCGCGTCATCGCGCTTCTTCGCAACTTCCCCTCCTTCTACGAGATAGTCGTCCACTGCGCACGCAAGACGGAGGCCGCATTCTGGCCCCACCTGTTCGCCAGCGTGGGCGGGCCCGAACTGTTTTTCCGCCAATGCCTGGCTGCCGGTCGGCTGGAAACCGCCACCCAGTGCCTGCTGATCCTGCAGACCCTCGAGCCCTCCTCCGTCAACGAGTCCAACATCCTTGCGCTTCTCAACCGCGCCGTGGTTGCCCAGAACAAACCAGTGTGCTTGGAGATCATCCGCTTCTTGGGAATGGTCGCTGTCTCGGACAAGCCTCTGAAACAGCTGCTCGAAAGGCTCCACCACCACAAATGAGTATAACATACATAATGTCTTATTTCATTTTGTATTTTCTCTTCTGGCATTTGACCTCCGGATAACAACACTGCTTTTCTGCGCACATTGGAGAGGGGAGGAGGAGGGATAAATTACAAATGTTAAAAAAAAATAAAGTAAAAAAGAACGCAGCAGAAAAAATATATGCAACCTCACCCCCTTTAGTTGCACTTTGCAGCAGTATTAGACGCTGCGATGGCAGGAGACCCATGGTGGTTGCCACCCATCTGCGGCGACAGTGACGACAACGACGGCGTGCTTACAGCGCTGACCAGGGCCGGCATATTGATCGGCATTCCAGCCGCCATGACCGACGATATCGACGACGACGACGACGGCGAATGTTGCTGCTGCTGGTGCTGGTGGTTGAGATGGTGGTGATGCGCTGCTGTCGGAGATGAGCTTTTAGCCATCACCGGTGGTCCCGTCTCCCCACCACTGCTGCCATTGCCAATACCGTTGCTACTAGAAGCCCCGGTGGGCATCGGCGACGACTGCGCCGATGCCGCGGTGTTGTTTGAGCTAGACCCAGCACCACCACTACCAGTAGCCAAGGCAGCACTCTGTTTGACTACCGACTGTCGCGTAGACGTGGGCGTGGCAGATATGTCGGTCAGCGATACGCTTGATGCCGAGAGCGGAGGTGACGCTATTTGCTGATGGTGGTGGTGCAGCACGCTGCTGCTGCTGCTGGCTCCATTGCCGTTGTTGGCGACGCGAGGAAGCATCATCTCAAGCGTGTCTGGCGACATGAACCCACTACCACTACCACTGCTGCTGGTTCCAGGGAGCCCAGCATTTTCACCATCGTCCATGCTGCGTGGTAACGAGGGAATCGTCAGTTTAGACATCTGCTGCTGTTGGTTGGGAGGCGGTTCGTTGGGAGGCGGGGACGGAGGCGCCAGCAACTCGTGTGAGAACGAAAACGGTTTAAGAAGATCGTCCGGAATCGAGGGCAAAGAAGAGGGAAAAGAAGGCGATGAGGATGAGGATACGGAGACGGAGGAATCAAACCGCTTGTGCAGCTGCGCCAGCCGCAGGTGGTCCTCGGGACGCAGGAGACTTAGCCGATACTGCTGCATTCTGGCGCTCGATACTTGGCACCCGGGGTTAACTGTGCGGCGATCCAAGTACATGCGACCATTACGGCCACAGCGCACACGAAACGCCAACGACTGCGACTGCGACAACGACCGATGGAGCGGCATAGTAGAAGCTGTAGGTTCTGCAGAAACCCATTGCTGCTGCTGCTGCTGGCCCACAAGAGACGGCGCCCAAAAGGACGACATCCGCGGATCAATCGAGCTATTCGTATGCAACCGGTACTGCGAGCTCTGCTGGTTGCCAGCATACGTGGCATCCACGAATCCGCCAGACGAAAGCATAGCCTCGTGCTTCTGCGTCTTTGCACGAATGCGCTCGGCCATCTCCTGCTGCCACCGAGGAACCGGGTACGGATGCACCGTGACCGTTTGCGGCAACACGAAGGGCAGCGGGATAATCGGATCTGCGTATGCGCCGCTGCCCATCAGCGAGCCATTAGGACCAACCGAACCCATTCCATTGCTTGAACCCGACGCCCCACCTCCCGCTGCCGCCGCAGCAGCAGCTGCTGCTGCCGCCGATGCCAACCCGGTAGCTATGCGCGGCTTGCGGACTCCGCCACGCGCACGCTGCTGCGACTGATCGCGCGCCGACAAGCGTTTGCGCTGCTGCACAGGCGGCACAAACAGATCATCAACACCCGCGTTGCCAGCCACGCCCAGCCTACGACGCATCCGCAGGACCGTTGCGCGGTGCCTGGCGAGCTCCTGCGCATCCTCAACAAGCTGGATCTTGACGCTTTCGCGCTCAACACACAGATCGAGCATCTGCGACGCCATCGCCAGGTTGACACGCAGCCGCCGCAGCTGCTCCAGGGACCGCTGGTCGGCCCTGCGCGTCTTGCGGCCCTGCCGCACCTCGCGCCGCCGGAAACAGACGTACGGATCGATCTCAACCGCCGCCTTCGATGTGTCTTCGTACTGCAGGGACGCTGTGACTGTTTTGAATCCGCGCACAATGCGCCGCTGCTTCCAGTGCTCAAACACAAGACGGATCGTGTGCTGCGCAAACGGCCGGTCGCGGTCCGCTGCATGCGATGCCAGGTAATCGATGCTGGGAATATCCTCGGACCTCAGGAACACCATGTCCCGGGTCAACGACTCGAGCTGATCCATCGCGTTCTCGAGCTCATCCTCACTAAGTTCCGGATCCACCGCCTGTTTCTTCTCGTTGTACGTCTTTAGCCATTCAATGTCGGTGTCGTCCAGACAGTACACTGGCGAACAGCATTCCTCCACCGTCTCGGACGACCGGATCAGCGAGGTCGGACACGTAAAGTTCTTTGGATACAGTGCGTTGTATCCGTCGATTGTCTTTGACGCATCCGGTGTTGGAATGTACACCTGCTTGGCTGGCGCATTTCCACTGGCTGCCGCGTGCGTGGCCGATATTGCCGCTTGCAGATGGTGTTCCTACACGTGAGATAGAAGAAAAAATAATTGCATGTGCGGAGAACCAAAGCATTTAATAAATGTGTACCTGCATGTATGCGTGTGTGGGGCAAAGACATAAGCTGAGCAACAAAAAAAAGCACAAGCACAGGCGTGGAGGGGTGATAAAAAGGGCTTGCTGTTGTATTTCACAAGCGCATGCATCACACGCACGTGCAACCCCGGTGATTGGCCATCTGGCGGGGGGCAACTTACCGTCTCTTCGTCTTTCTCAACGCCGGTTTCGATGGCATCAACCTGGCGGTTATCGTCCTCATCCAGGTCATCGAGGTCTGCTGCGCGGTAGACCGGCAGCGGCCGCTTGAGGTCGACCTTGCGCGCGCGGAAGCGCTGGGCATTGACCATATGTGTTCCGATGAAAACGAAAAAGAAAAAAGGAGGCGTGGGAGCTGATACAGCTCACGCGTTATCAGCCTTTGGGTGGGGGAGGGGGAAAGAAAAAGGAAGGTTAGTGGGAGTAAAAAAAAGAGTGGAGAAAACAAAAACAACAGAAAAAATGAGGAATATGACAACAACAGCAACAACAACAAAACGAAAAGAAAGCTTTTTTCTCAAAGTTCCTAGCAGCCTACTGAGGAAGATGAAGGCTCCTTTTTTCGTTCCTTTTTTCTAGACGGTTTACAAGCCAAAGAAGAAGGATATGTCGGTAGGAGCTGGAAGGCTAGAAGCTGGGTGGTAAGGCTAGTGGAACCGAGAGTGAGGAAAAGAAGGTGCTGTTCGCTGTCTTGGCTCCTATTTCCCTCTGAGCACGCCCAGCAAGTGTCGAGCAGGGAGGAAATTGGAAATGGGACGCTAGTTAGTTTTCGCTGCTTCTTCTTGCTTGGAGGTCTTTTCTTTTGCTCTCTCCCCAGCAAAAATAAGAGGGAATGCAAAGTGTTTTGGCTTATATCTTGGGCCCGTTGAAGCGCCTGTTTTTCTTAATTCTATCTGAGCACACAGAACGCGTGGAATGGGCTTATTTCTCTGCTTGCACACGAGTTTTTTCGAGTCTTTCGCTCGCTCGCCCTTTCTGCTGCTAGAAGTTGCTGGCAAGCGAAAAGAAAAAAAAAGAATCTTTGAACGAATCTGGTTGGCTGGGAAAACAAGAGCCAAAGGTCGCTGATTGGCTGGTCCTCACGCTCAGCGTAAGCAGAAAAAGAAATAAAATACAATAAAGGCTTTACTGCACTTTCAGTGAAAGCGGAAAAAAAAAAAAGAAAAAAGTGGGAGGCTTTTTGCCAGAAAAAAAGAGCAAAGAATAAAAGTGAGAAAAAAGGCTTGCGTTTTCCGCAACGTGGTGGGGGAAAACGATTTTCTTAGCTCTGAAACTGACCAGGCCTGGGAAGAGAGAAAAAGAGAGAAAGAAAAGGAAAAAAGCACCCAAAAAAGCGAGTTGGGTGATAAGCTCTGTATATCACTCTTGTTTCAGATGAGCTGGGTACCAGGTTGTTGCGGCAAGGAGAGCTGCTGTGCCGTGCTGGTAGAGTCCACGGAAAGAAGCCAAAAGGAAAAAGCTCAAGACGGGTCAACAGAACAAGCGCAGAAAAGGAGTCTTGGAAAAGCTGGTATGGGTTTTTTTCTCCTCTCTGCCTGGGCTAAGAATGAAACAAAAGTAATTGCGTGGAAGGCGGGTGGGGGTGGGTTTGCTGTGTTGTGAGGATAAAAAATCGTCTAGCTTTCCTTTTTTTTCGCATTTGCCGTTTTTACTGAGTCAGAAAGAATGCTGCAGAAGCATTATGCTTTGTGTGAGAGGCATGTTTTTTGCTTTTTTTTTCCAAAGAGAGGGAAATCCATCGCACAGCCAAACGAAGCAAAGTGAGAACGGGAAAGCGTGGTGGTGCTTGATTTCCACCAGTCTGTGGTTTAACGCGTTGAACACACCCCACGCTCCCTTCCCTCCCCCCTTCCGCTTTCCAAAATTCCACACACCCTTTTTCCTCTTCTCCCCTTATGCTGTGTGCAGTGGCTACAGTCCACTCCCATTGGCCAGTCAGCCTCTCCGCCATATGATTGGCCGAACGCAATGCGCATGGCATGTGCATGATCTGATCTGGACGGATATTTGATTACCAATATCACAAGCGTCGCAAATTCAGGGGAGCTTGCTGAGCAAAGAAAGGGGATGCTGAAGTTTGGTGTTTGCGGTTTTCGTCACATTCCAGACCCCGCTATGCACCACGCTGACTAACCAGGAGACCGCGGGCCACGACAACAAACAATATCTATCATCTTATTGTCCACGGAATAAGTTGTTTTTTCTTATTGTGGACATGCGGCAAACGGCTGCTGCTAAACCACATGGCGGACACACCTCCCTTTTGGTCTTCGGCCGGACTTGACAGGCAGTGGAATAAAGCGCTTGGCAAAACAATAATTCCGCCAGGGAAGTAAAGGGAAAGAGGAGGCAGCTGGCCAAACTCGATCGACAAGATAAAAGTAGAAACACACAATGAATAAACAACAGCATCTGCAACAACAAAAATAGAAATAAAGGCGGAGATCCAATGTTTGTTTGCAAAAAGGTTGAAAGAAAGGTTCCACACTCCAACTAGGGCCACAGCATCATTATATCTTGTACGCCACACATTCGCACATTCACGCATCTTATACATGCGTGGCATACATTCGAGTGAAGAAAAAGGGGGGGCAAGGGTCCTAAACGCATCCAAATTAAGTACATACAAACATGTCGACTCCACTTGTTGCCAATGTGAAAGTACCACAACATGTGCGGCACATGTATTGATTTAGGTTAGAATAGCCAAAAAAAAAAAAAAGTGGAGTAAAAGCTCTGCTTTTGTTTTGTTTTTGGGCCCAGTTCAAGAAATGGAAATATAAACAAAAGTAGCAGGACTGGTCCATGAGTTTCTTTTTGCTTTTTTTGGGGGCGATCGCGGCAAATCCGTGCCTCATTCGTTATTTCTACCCCTTGGCTGGGCATCAGAAAGAAGAAGGGCCTTCACATAAACAAACATGAAAATGAGAGAGAAAGAAACGAGGAGAAACCATGGTCTTTTAGCTGTATGCTGTATGTTGTTGTTACTTTTGTTGTTGTTGTTGTTGTTGCTGCTGCTGCTGCTCTTGCCGAAACCTGTCCATCGGACATTGTGCTTGCCTGATCTCCATGAAAAAAATAAGAGCAGAGCTTTTTTTAGATGCATGAAACCAAGGACAGCCAGCATTAACACACTCGTGGACCGCTGCTGGCATGCAAGGATGAATTTCTGTGGCGAGTAGGTTTGCCTTTTTGTTTTATTTTTACTCTTTCCCCTTTTGTTTTATCTTGGAAAGGTCCTTTATTTCCCTACACTTTATCTGCACTTTTTTCTGTCTTTTTTACTTATTAATTCAACTCAATTGGCACAGGTTGGCGTAGCTTATTACTTTTACTTTCTTTCTCACTAATACTATTCTCTAAAAATAACATATCCCTTCATTAGCACATACCCACCAACCTTATTCCTTGCTCCCCCCCTTTTCTCTCTCCCCCTTTTATTATCGTTTCTACACACCCTTTTCCTCTGCAAAAGTACGCCCTTGTCGCTCAATAGTTACAAGACTTCATTAGCCATAGCGTAGCACTCAAAACAGCCAGTTCATCCACTGTGGGATCCAGTTAGTTTCCGCAGTTACAGAATCACAAAAGACAGCGAGTGCCAGTCAGGCCCACGGCTCCAACACAGACAGCATACGCACATACACGCGGCATAAGCAAAAAAATAACAGGAACTAGCAGCAGACGGCGCCAGACAGAATGTCAAGTAACCTGACGACGCCCACGTCACCGCCGCCGCCGGTACCGCCGGGTTCTGCGTTGGACGCGGCAGGTGGAGTGCGGACATTGCACAGGTCAGCGTCACGGACGCTCCGTGGAGGTGCAGAGACAGCAGACAGCAGCGCAGCGATGCACAGCGGATCGCTGAGCCAGACACTGTCGGCAATGTCGCTGGCAGCCAGCGGGCTGGCACTAGGCGGCGGCGTCAGCGGCGGCGCAGTAGATGACGAGGCGCTGTCGGCAATGGCCAGTGCAGCAGCAGCAGCAGCCAAGGCAGGCGTGCGCAACACAGCCGCGAAGCGTGGATCGCGCGGCGCAGGCGAGTACGCCAGCCGACCACACACCAACGCATCGGCATCTGCAGCACCGCCGTTGCCATCGACCATGGCGGGGTTCCCACTTCACGTATCAACACGCAACGCTCCAGCAGCAATGGCGGTGCGCGGGGCATCGGCGGGCAGCACGTATGTGGAGCGGCGTGCGCCAACGCCAGCAATGTACTGGGCGCGGATGCGGACATGGGGTGCGCGGCCTCCGCCGATGCGGTCGCAGTCGCTCAATGTGGTTGGCAACAACATCTATGTGTTTGGTGGGTGGAACAACACCGAGTGCTACAACGACGTGTATGTGCTGGATACCGAGACTATGTTCTGGTCGCGCATGGCGGCTTCTGGCGATGCGGTGCCGCCGTGTCGCGCACACACAGCAACTGCCGTTGGCCACCGGCTGTTTGTGTTTGGCGGTGGTGACGGCACGCAGTACTTCAGCGATCTGTATGTTCTCGATACGCGCTCATACGTGTGGACTCGTGCGCGTGTGGTTGGCACCGGCCCATCGGCGCGGCGCACACACACTTGCTTTCACTACGGCGGCTTTGTGTATCTGTTCGGCGGCGGCGACGGCCATCGCGCACTCAACGATCTCTGGCGTGTGCGCACCGAGCCCGATGCCACCGGCGCCTTTGCGTGGGAGGAAGTCGACACGCGCGGCGGACGCCCGTTTCCGCGCGGCTACCACTCGTCTACGCTTGTCGGCAACCAGGTCGTTGTGTTTGGCGGCTCCGACGGCCACGAGTGCTTCGGCGACACTTCGCTGCTGAATCTCGACACAATGGAATGGACGCACATTGCCATCGATCCGCCGCTGACTCGTCTGGCGCACTCGGCCACGCTGGTCGGCATGTATCTGTTTGTGGTGTGCGGCCACGATGGCGCCGACTACGCAAACCACGTACTGATGCTGAAGCTGGATACGCTGCGCTGGGAGACGCGCGCAATCTATGGCTCTGCGCCATTGCCGCGAGGATACCACGCCTGCGCACTGCTTGACGGCCGCCTGTGGGTGCATGGCGGATACAACGGCCAGGAGGTTTTTGACGATATGTACACGCTGGAGCTGAGCTCCTACGCTTATCTGCCGCAGGTCCCCGAGTTTGCTATCGGCTGCCACCGCTAGCCATCCATTTCCTCTCGACTCTCATTATTCCTGCCATTTCTTTCTTTGTCTTCGTGGTTCTCTTCTTATTACGTTATGTTTTTTACTGTTGTTTCCGTTTCTACGCGTGCCCTCCCCTCCCCTCCCCTCTCCTCCCGTCACTCCTCCCTCTTGTCTCGTCTTACTTATAACTAGCTTGTCTTTTCTGTAGCTCAACTTTGTGGTTTCCTTTTTTGTTTTGTGCTTGAACCTATTTTATTTACGCTTTTGACTCGTGGAAAAGCTTGGTGTATCTGTTTCTCAGTTTCTGGATCCGCCTGCTCATCCGATTGGCTTGAGACGGTTCAACAGCAAGAAAACAACGAAAACAACAACAACAACAACTACAGTTGTTGGTAGTGAGGGGAAAAACACTTTTCACTCATTTGCTCATGTGTACCCCATATGCGGAGCGAGTGTGTGTTGCGCTTTCCCTGTATTGTAAACAAAAAACCTGATTTTCTCTCGCTTTCGCTGTTTTCGTTTTTTTTTTTGGTTTTCGTCCCACTCTATCGTTTTGATTTTCTTTTGCTCCTGTCCTTTTATGTATTACTTTTATTTCAAAATTTTTTTTTATAAATTATTTTCATTTGGGTCTGCATTAGCCAGCCAGGCTTTTATTCTTTACTCTTTTCTCTAGACCCTGCTACCACCACCACCACAACCACATATGATGGCCACTGTTGCATCGCTTCAACAACACAACCACCCGGGCGTTGCTCGAGACCACGCCAAGCACCAGATGAATTCGGTGTACGGCGGCGGGACAGTTCGGTCGATATCGTCGGACAGCACGGCATCTGTCTCATCGGCCACTGGTTCAGCAAACATTTCGTGGGTCAGAAGCAAGAAACGCGACTGGGACAACGCGTTTCTCACAAAGTACCAGGACTTTGAATCGACGTTGCATGAGAACGACAAGTGGTTGGCGATATACTGGCAGAACATTGCGGGTATGCGGGATACCAAGAGATCAGCCATGTAAGTATATCCTTTTTCATTGCCTGTTCATGGTGGGATACATCAGCCAGATGGGTGTGCTGAAATACTACGGGGGTTCAATGCTTATTTTAATTGTAGGGCTATTACTGAGGCGTTGAAGACTTCGTCTTCCAAGCGACGCGTCAGGTCACGTATGGATGTGCGCGACGTGTTTGCCGGCTCCATCAGCAGTGCAGCGTCAAGCAACGGAACGCTCCAGCTGTCCCCGTACAGCGCCCACCAGAACACCAGGCCCCGGGCGCCCAAGCGTCGCGGGCCCTACTACGGCTCGACGCAGGGAACCGCCAACAGTAACACGCTTAGTATGGCGATCGCGGGGATGCCGATGCTGCCGCCCAAATCGCCGTACCTGTCCTCCTCCGGTATGGTAGTTAGTCCGCCGAGTGCGGCCACCACGCTTGCCAGCGCAAGCGGGATGGCCGGGTCGGCGGCAGATTCGGCTGCAACTCCACCACCCACGGCCACCACTGCCGTTGCCAGTGGCGGTGTTAGGAAAAAGGACATTGCCAACGTGCCTTCGTTGAGGGCCCAGCGGTCCCAGGAAAGCGCGCTGGCCCACAAGGTCGTTGAGATGAGGCGCCAGCCCAGCGGCACGCTGGTCAGAAGCAATAGTGCTGTGGCGCGGGCGGCGGCTGCCATCAAGCAGCTGCAGGGCTCGGCCGACACCGCCCAGCAGCAGCAGCAGCCCGACACTGCCACAGTGCCTGGCGCCCAGCCCCAAGCCAGCCAGGGGGAGGAGGGGGAGGAGGAGGAGCGACCAGCTACTCCAGACCACGTAACTGGAAAATCTCAGCAGCAGCAGAGATTCGCGCCCCGCACAACCGTGCCCACGCTGCGCGACATGATCCTGTACAGACAGTCGCCCTCCAAACCGCCCACGCACAGCAGGCAGAGGACGCCTCCGCTTACCGCGACAAACATCGACATGGCGCTGGGCAGCCTGTCGCTGGACGCCGCGAGTCGCAAGCAGAAGCCCGACGCCTACTACTCGCACGCGCAGCCCCAGCCGGATCCAGCGGCGGGTGGCAACAACCAACGCCTGGCTACGCCGCCAAGGCTTGCTGCTCCAGGCGTTGCCAAGGCCAATCCGCATCCGCGCACAGTGTCCAATGCATCCAGCCAGGGGTCGGCGGATACCACGCGCAGCGAGGAGGATATGCGCGAGCGGCTGCAGCGGATCCGCATAGCGCTTGGACGCACCAATGCGGGTCCGGGGGCCCGGGCGGCGGACGAGGAGGCGGAGGCGGAGGAGGAGGATGCGCTGCAGCGGATCGACCGGATCGAGGCGGCGTTGTCTCCGGACTCGGTGGCCACGGCGGCGGATATCACGGCGCTTTACCGCGATATTGACGAGGTCGAGAGCATGCTGCAGTCCAGCATCGCGTCGCCCGTGGCGGAGAGTCGCCATGCAGAAGAGGCGGAGGAAGAGCACAGGGGTATCGGCGATGCTTCTGCGGATGCCAGCAGCGACGAGCATCACGGCGCTGCCCGCACGTCGCCGGGCAAGCGCAAGCACTCGGACGACGAGAAGGCCCAGCAGCAGCAGCAGAAGGCTCCTCCGGCTGCGGCTACGGCCAAGGGCCGTGGGCGCGGCAAGGGCCGTGGTGCCGCCCTGCATGCCGTGCAGCAGCAGCAGAGCTCGGGGATCCCACGCAGACCAGCAGGCGCTGCGTCTGCTTCCCGTGCGCCAGCAGCAGCAGCAGCTGTGCCGCCGCGCACGCACTCGCGGGTACCGCTCTCGGCGTCTGGAAGAGTAGCCGAGGCGCGGCGCAGATTCGATGCGCCGGCCGCCCCGTTCGCCAGCCCCGTCACAGCCATGCGTCCGGGCCACTCAAGCATGTCGGCAACAGCGCTTTCTGGCAGCGGAGGAGTGGCTAAGCGCCCGCACGCCACCGCACTGGCTGCCTCCAGCAGACCGCATGCCACAGCGGGCGCTAAGCCTGCGGCCAAGTCGTCGACGGCGGCGATGCGCGAGGCTGCGCGCAAGGCGGAGGCGATTCGCGCGCACGCGGCGGCGGCGGCTGCGTCGGCGCGCAGACCCGTGGTGGCTGCCAAGGCGCGGGCGCCGCAGCCGCCGCCATCGCAGGCGTCTCGAGCCCTGGGCCGGTCGGCGTCCGCACGATCTGCTGCTGCAAAGCCCGCTGCTCCGCGCCCGGCGCCCCTGTCGACCGACAGCAGCGATGGCGGCGCAAGCACCAGCGGCAGCGACGACGACAGGCGGCGTGGTGCGAAGACACAGCCGACGGCTGTTCCGATCCCCATCCCCGCAGCGGCCGGCGCGAAGAAGAGCGGGAAGAGTGCCGTCGACAGCACGGCCAGCAGCAGCAGCGCGGCAGAGTCGGCGGACTCGGCCGGAGGACGGTGGGGCGGCGTGGCGTCGATGCTGGCGATGCTTTCGCCGTCGAGCTGGAAGTCGCAGTCTGGCGAGAACGAGGAGGAAGGCGGGCCGCCGCCGGCGGAGCACGAGACGCCAACGGGTGCGGGCGCTCGGCGCAGTCCGTACGATGTGGCCAGTCCGCAGACGCCGTACCAGCCGCGGCCCGAGCACGCCAGCGCGCGCAGTCGTCTTGTCATGCCGGCGTACCGCGACGTGGCCGTCCCGCTGCGCAGATCAAGCGGTGCGGCGTCGACGGCTAGCGAGGCCTCGGCCGGTGCTCCGCGCCGCACCAGTCGCGTGTCGGGAGTCTCTTCGCTCTTCTCCGACGACTCTGTGTCTGTGCGGCAGCCGTCCCTGGGCGGCGGCCCTGCGCACTGGCCAGGCAGCAGCACCCTGACGCGCGCCAAGTCGGCGTCGGATCTCGGCGTGGGCGGCGGCGACATGGTGACGCCGATGCAGCAGGGGGCGCGCAGACTGGCTCAGCAGCGCAAGTCGTCGGCGCGCAGCGAGGAGTACACGTCGATTGTGCCGCTTGGGTCCGACTCGCCGCCCGAGATCGAGTCGGACTACTCGGACGAGTACTCGGACGAGGAGTTCTCGCCCGCCCCGCGGCGCAAGAAGAACGACTTCCGCATCCCCAAGTGGGCCACCACGCCCGAGCTGGCAAAGGGGCTCCAGCGCCAGGAGCGCGTCAACCCCGACCGTATCTTCGGTCGCGTCAAGCCCCTCCGCGTCACCGATGTCTTCAGTCGCAACGGCGATGCCGATGGCAGCCAGCGCAGAAAGCCCCGCAATAGCTCCATGATCTGGTCCGGCGCTGATGCGCTGACTGCTGACGAGGAGCTTGATTACATCCGCCGCATGGGCTTTGAGTGATCAGCGAGCGCTTGTCTTTTCTCGCATTTTTCTTTATTTACCTTTCTTCCCCCTCTTCTCTTTTACACCCAAGCTCTATTTTTATTCTTTGTTGTTGTTGTTGTTGTTGTTGTTGCTGTTGTTCAATTTCATTTCTCACATTCCTGCAAATGTCGCTCTTCCGCTCCTCGTCGGTCCACGCGACGCTGCTGGATTCCCAGAACGCGCGTCGGCCGCCGCGCCAGACAGTCTCCGCAGTGCATGCCCACCAGAATCCAACGTCCTTCTCGGGTGAAGGAAGCAGCCGGGCAGGCGATATGCCAGAGCCTCTGCATTCTGCACCAGCACCGGCTCCTGCTCCTGCTCCTGCTCCTGCTCCTGCTGACGGTTGTGACGCTGCTCCACCGACGTACTACGATGTGCTCAAATGCCGAGGCGAGTTCGCCGCGCCCTCCGCGTTTCTTGGGCGGCCCATGAAGCCGGCCCATTCCGGCGGATCCGCATACCCGTGGGCCTCGCAGCCGCTGTGTCTCACATCCGGCAACGGCAGCGGCTGTGGCCAGCAGGCGGCTGACGAGGGCAAGCATCGGCTGCGCAGGTCTGCCGGCGGCGGATCGGAAACGGTATCGTCGGCGTCATCGTCGGTGTTTGCCGCGCCTTTCACTGACAATGCGCTGCCGCCCTCAGTATTCAGGCTGCCGGGGCCCAGACGCCTTGCGCGGCGTGCGGGAAGAGACAGAGGCGGGGGAGATGCGGCGGATTCCACTGCTTCTGCTTCTGCGGATCCGTGGGCTCTTGCTGGTATGACCGCCGGTGGGCGTGCGCTGCGTAGGGCTGACCAGGCCATTCTGTCGCCCTTTGACTGCAAAGTAACGATCTCTTCCTAAAGAACAATGTGGTTTTTGTTTTATATATATTTGAGTGAAAGATAAAAAAAAAAAGGCTAAAGAAAGGTTTTCGTTGTTTTTTTTTATTCTTCAGTTCACATATTGCGTAGAGTGGAAAACTGGGAGGAGAGTGCTTTTTCAGGCTCGCAGAAGCGGAGAGCCCTCGTTGCGCACGGGCTGAACTCGCTGGTACTCGCCGTTCCTCGAGTTCATGTAGCGGCGGCCCAGCTCGGCGCCGAGAAGCAGGGAGACGATCTGGGCGCCAACCATGGCAAAGCCGGCCCACAGAATAGTGGACCTCTGCGCATGCCACTGGTGCTCAATGATATCCAGACAGCCGGTGGTGAAGCCGTAGTGTTTCTTGACGGAGCAGTTGGCGGGGACCGGCATGTCAACGGGACTCTTGAACCCGCAGCACCTGAGATCCTTCTCGATGTACTTGATGCTCCCCGGATCGTTGTCATACATCTTCTGCCACACCTTCTCGAACTTCGACTCGACGTCGTGCGGCTTGAGCCAGATCACCAGCAGCGCGATCAGCTGCGCCATTACCACCAGCGTCACCAGCCCCGAGTACGCCGCATACATGTGCTGGCTGCGCTTGATTGACCCGATGATCCCCACCAGCGAGATCATCGTCACCACGGAGCCCAGCACGATCGCCGTTATTGGCACCGTTATCCCGCCAAAATCCTTGTATGTCGTGTCGAACACCCCGGTTACCCCGATGATTACGAAGAATATCCCGATTGTTGCCGCCACCACGTTCATCACCATGTGCAACACACGCAGCGTGCCGCTGCCTGCGAGTCGGTCCAGGTACTCGCCAACTCCTTCGGTTGCTACCATCGTTTCTTTACCTTCCTGTTATTTCTTATAATCTCAGGTTGTAGAGCGTTGACGCTTATAGATCGACAGCGTTTAAAAATAGTTGTAGTAGTAATAGTAGCTGTGTATAAATTTTCCTTTTTGAATGGGTGAAAAAAAAAAGGCAAAAGAGATGAGTAAATGATGAGCTTGTGAAGCAAAAAGAGGAATAACCATTTCTATCGTTATCATCTTTTATTATATAGCGTTTTTCCTATTCCTTTACACGTTGATAAAATGCTATATTATATTTTTGTTTATTGATGTTGTCATTCCCCCTATCCCAAGTGGAGACACCGTTTTCTATTCACTTATTCACATAGAATAGCATAAGTCCCCCCGATGATGGCATTGGTTACAACTGAAATCATTCTTTCATGCAAAAAAGAGGCATTTCCAAGCCCTGTTATTTTTACTGGACTGGATTAGGCCCTATAACAATGACGGACGGCGACGTCACTAGAACCATGCAAAAAGGGGGGGGGGGAATAAAGCAATAAAGGTTTAGAATATTTGGCTTATAGAAATCCTAACATTCTGAAGCAATTCTACACAGGTGTTGTTGGTGGTGGTGATAGCGGCGGCGGCGGTGCCGTCGATTCCGCTGGATTGACGGTGGCAGGCTGCTTCTTAGTTTGAGCCGTTGTCGGCGTTACTTCTGCGTCATCGGCGCTGTCTTTTCTCTTGGCACCAGTATCCGTTGCTGCGGTAACGACTGGTGGTTCTCTGGACGCAGATGCATCACCATCAGCAGAAGCTTCAGCAACATTGGAAGTACTTTCAGCAGCGGCAGGAATTGCTGAGGTGGTGGTGGCTGCAAGTGGCGGGCCCTCAGCCTGGCCCTCCTCTTCCTCTTCCTCCTCCACAATCCACGTAGTACTGAATATCGGATCCCTGGCATAAACCAGCGCCCCAATTGCCAGCACTGCAACCTGGACCACAACTGCCACCATGCATCCGCGTACAGCCGCCCTGTTCTGGTCCTGCGCAGCACCACGCATATACTGAAGACACCCGCCATCTCCGCGATTCAACTGCATTATTTCATTGCAAGCGCCGCTGCTTGGCATGTCGGTGGCATTCTGAAACCCACAGCACCCGTACCTGTGTTCAATCCACTGGAGCTCTCCTTTGTTCCTGCCATACTTCTGCCTCCACGTCTGCTCAAAATCCATATCCATGGTGCCGGGATCCATAGGAACCATGAGCACCAGACACAGCTCGCACAGAATTATGCTGCTTGCTACAACCACCAGCATGCCAAACCGTATGTCCTCATCGCTGTACAGGATCCCGCTGGTTCCAATGCTAAACGCGTAGGCTATAAACAGCCCCAGGACGACCATGCATAGGAAAACGTACGTGTATGCGAACTCTGGTGTCAATGATGCAGACAACTCGTATATGCCTAGCGCACACAGCCCCATCCCCGTTAGGGCGCCAACTGTTGACAGGAGCACTAAAACTGCGTCTTTTGCCTCAAACATTGCTGCCCTGAAAAACGTGGTAACTAGTGCACTTCTGAATAAAGCAACAAGAACACTTTGCCCAAACATGAAATGTACAAAAGTTAGTTGGTTGAACTTTTTTCCTCTTTATACAGCCGAGACGGAATATATGCTCAAAATACGTGTGTATCTCGTTACTTTATATCCATTATTTGGCCCAGGATTTCCTGCCACATCAATCAGTATGTGAACTTGAAGAAGAATAGATCGAAACAAAGTCTAATGCGACAATATATAGTGCTATTTGTTTGGGCGTTTTGTGTATTTCCCAGATCAGAACATAAATTAACCTGCACGTGACTGAATAGCCTTTAAAGATGGGGACACGTAATCGTAATCTATGCATTGAATAGCTAATTTCCTCTCTCTCGCATTAAACCTTGGATGACGTGTTTTGGGTCCTTCTTTTTAGTTGCTACTCTTTTTCGTCTATTCTTTATTTCTCTTTTCAATTTCTTCTGATTGGGACAGGTAATCTATTTGAATAATTGTCAGGCCATGGATCCTATCGAATTTCGGCTTCCGCACACCCTGCAGCGTCCTCAGTCTACGACCTACAACGAGCCAGTGACCCATTCAGCGTAAGTGCCAGCCAAATGAAACAGGCTCCTTCACATTACAACCTTTAAAAAAGAAGACCATGCGTGTTTCTTTTCCCAGACAAAAAGGTACTGTTATTAAGCGCACAACTTTTGTTTTGTCCCTTTCTTCTTCTTTTAGCGGCCCCATTGTCACTGGAACATCGGTCATTGCATTCAAATACAAGGATGGAATCATGATGGCCGCAGACTGTCTGGGGTCATACGGCAGAATGTCAATGTTCCTCAACGAGAGACGACTGCTGACGGTGGGCGACTCGACGCTGATAGGCATGTCCGGCGACTTCTCGGACTACCAGCATATGCGCCACACGCTGGAAAACATCATGACTCAGGAGTACGACATGGATGACGGACAGAGAATGGGGCCCAAATCCATCTACAAGTGTGTCAGTAAGATCATGTACAACCGGCGCTCAAGGCTCAACCCGCTGTGGAACACCTACGTGGTTGCTGGTATTGACAAGGGCGAGAAGGTCCTCGGGTATGTTGATTACCTCGGCACCACATATGAGACCCCGACGATTGCCACCGGCTTTGGCCAGCATCTTGCTCTGCCAACTCTGCGCAAGCTGGTCGAGGGACACGAGGACGAGATCACTGAGGAGGAGGCTGTCAAGATCATCGACCGTTGCATGCGTGTGCTGTTCTACCGTGACTCCAGAGCCATCAGCAAGATCATAAGAGGCAAGGTCACCGCCCAGGGAGTCGAGATCACCGAACCTTACACTGTTGAAACCAACTGGGATGTTGCTGATTCTGTGGATGGTTACGGACCCTAGTCTCTATGCAGCACCCAAATAGCCTCCTGTCTCTTGTCTCCTGTCTTTCACTCTACTACTCACATCAGCCAAATAAATTTCTGATCTTTGTTGCCAAACTAAAAAAGAAAACATTCCAAAACACTACTACATGCTACTCCTGGTCAAGGATATTATGTGTGTTAAACAGCTTTCTACAAAAATGAATTGTTTGCATGACCCAGTCTGTATTTGCGTGGAATAAAAGTGCTAAACACAGTGATGACGACGGTTATGATGAGATTTGGCATTACATTCACTCTGCCAAGGCTTCATTTATTAGCCTTCTTAGAGAATGTACACCACACATTGTACATCTCGCGATTTGGGATACACACAGAACCTGGTCCATTCAGTCAAATATCCACCAGAAAGACAGAGAGTGATAATCTCTTCAGTCGAGCACTTGTCAGAGGCTGTAATACCTACATTTGGCTTTGGCAACTGTAGTGAAACAGCGTGGTTATTCTGGGAAGCATGTTTGCAGCTTGTCATAGGATTAAATCAACATAGTGTTGTTGGATATATATAGCCCATCCCCCCAGGATCCGATGTGGAATCCGGGTTGGCTTCCTTTAGTCATTTTCCAGTTATCCCAATATATCTCTTATATTATACCACACAGCTAGTATCACTAGATGTCCTGTTCTTGTATTCATCAATAAGCTGTTCAATTATGTCGACTGTCTGATCGCGATGCTTTTCAATCAGTGTCTCAATTAGACCTAGTTTACCAGTGGTAACCCAGTATACCTTGGCTGCAGATTTAATAGCATCAAGTACACTCTGGGCTGCCCTATTCTTCGAACCTCTTAGCTGGCTGCAAAAGAACTCTATAAACGCACAGACCGATCTTGGATTGTACTTTTCATAGCACTTTCCAATTTGATATCCACCGTAACAGTTCTTTATTGTTGCCATAACCTCGTTCTTGTGGTCTGCAATTTGCGGAAATTTCACAGCGCTCTTGTCCAACAGCATGCTGACTTCAGATTCATTAAACCCGAAAAAGCCTTCTAGGGATGCATTCGAACCACTGGAGGAAGATCACGAGTTAGCATCAACGACAGCGTTGTCATTATCTGCCACACCTTTGAACGATGGCACCATTGGGAAATCCACAATATCGTCTGCATCATATTCCAACCCAGCCAAAGGTATCTCAAATTCTCCAGCAAGGAGCGCTTTACGAAGGTACTTGTTGTCCTAAAAGAAAACAAAACTGACACAATAAGAGTTTAGTGCAACATCTACATAAACAAAACACACATTTTGTGAAAACACCACTTCAGTAGTTCCGTATAGCTTACCTTGAGCATTGACTGGGGTAGCAACCTGTATGAGCTTTGCAATTTTTCTTTTTCTTCAGATCTCCATGGTGCACCATAACTAGATGTAAAAGGAACATCGTAATCATCTATCAGCAGAATATATTTACCGCAAAGCTCGCCTACATAATATGAGAGAGTTTCAAACACCTTTATGGAATGATCTGTATGGCTTTTGCCAAATGATTTGATAGAATACTTCTCTGTGTGAGCCCTCCAAAAGGCTGTTTTAAAACCGTACAGACCGAAATCATCCCTATAATCATCCAAATTCCTAAGAGAAAGTCCGTAATTAAGCCAGCGACGCGCGGCTGTTAGAATGGCATCGCAGATTGCAACATAAAACTTTTCAGGCGATTTAGCTGCTTTACACGAGCTAAATGGCACATGTATCGCTGGATATTTCCTAAAATGTTCCTGAAAGAACTCGGGGTGATTGCTCTTGAGTAAAGAATTGTTAAATAGCAACTCATGCTTTATTATGTTCTTTTCTTTTATACTCAACCCTTTTAATTTATTTGCAGGTCGGTCGGGTGTTTGAATATCTCTATCTGAGACGTCAAACTGGGACTCTTCTTTTGCAAAGCTAAAAAATAAAAGTAGCTGGGTTATGCTATATGCCTTTCCAGAACCCTGTGGCAGACATATATGTCCAATCTTTGAACCGTCTTCTCAAAAGCTTTTACAGAATAGCGTTTTATCAATCTTGCACAGCCTATTGCTACCAAAGGCAGAAATCTTGTTACCAACAACCACACGATACCCCAATATCCTAGCAGTTGGTTCACAAAGCTTGGACGTATCCAGTCTGTTTTCAGCAATCTTTTGGCTAGAAACTGGCTGCTCTGTCTGCTCAGAAGGCAGCGGGGTATCATCTGTTGTCAGGTTTTGACGAGTCTCAGCTGTATCATCATTGTTGACATTGCCATCGGTCTTTTGCAATTTACATCTGCCTTTGCCCTCTTGAACAGTCGCGGTTTTTCTAAATAAAAAATAAAAAACAAAAGTAAAAAAAGGAACCATTCACTTAATATATTCAACCCCATTTATCAATTAAGAATGCTAAAACAATTTCCATCCAAGCCCAATTCCATATCTTTTCATTTGGTTTAATGTCATAAGTTTAGCTACTATATGCTTAGCAATAGAGTAAAATAGATTCAGTAAATGGAAGAAGAATAAAGAGAAAAGATGGCAGATGGAAAATAGAAATATGTCGAGTATATTGGCTGCAAAATTTTTATTTCTATATATTGTACATTCAATTTGTGGCTTTCAATAACAAA